>VIAB01000002.1:218827-228963 GCA_009801035.1 Oophaga pumilio | reverse complement strand
AAAAAAAAGTGAATTTGCCACATTTTTTAGAAACATGACTCTTGCCCACAAATGGCCATTTCTAGATGAGTTTGGGTTGGATCCGAATAGGGTGGTGGTGGGAATAAAATAGCTCTCACTTGCCAAAAACCAATATTATGGTCCATGCTGTACATTCATTTGATTTTTGCAGGTTTTGGTAATCTTGTGTTCTACATACACCATTGCTCATTGCAGTGATTCTGAAGGGGCTCAAAAACCTTGAGTAGTGGTTAACAAAAGCTTGTTCAGAGGACAGTCATCTCTCTATTGCTCTCATGCACATGCATGCTTAGTGTTTCAATGGTGAAAATAGAATAAGCCACTGCCAGAAACATTCTACATTCTTCCTATCATTCTGGTACACATTGATCTTTGTTTTGCTTTACCAGAACTGGGCTGTTTTTTGGCAAAGTCAAATCTGACCTTTCAATTTTTAAGGGTGATTAATAGTTTGCACCTTGTGGTGAACCCTCTGCTTTTGTTCTCATGAAGTCTTCTCTTTATGGTAGACTAAGATAAGGAAACACCTATTTGCTGGAGAGCGTTCTTCACTTGGGTGGATGTTTTGAAGGGATTTTTTTCTTCAACATGTAAAGGAGATGCTACAATCATCCACCACTATTGTCTTCCATGAAAGTTCAGGCCTTTTTGAGTTTCTAAGTTCACCACTGCACTTTTTTTTGCAGAATGTACAAAACTGATGATTTAGCCACACCTAAAATTTCTGCTTTCTTGGATCTCTTTTTATTTCAGCCTAATAATTGTCTATTCCATTGAGAGTTTCTCTGACCGCATGTTGTGCATTCACAGCAACAACTTCCAAATGCAAGTGCCACACCTGGAATCAGCTTCAGACCTTTACCTGTTTAACTGATAATAGATTAATTAGGGAATAGCCTGGGAAGCCCATCAAAGAGTTTTTGAGATAATTGTCTAATTACTTTTGGTCCTTTTAAAAAGAGGCAGCTACATATTAAAGAGACGTAATTCCTAAACTCTTTCTCCTATTAGGATGTGAATAGCTTCATAATAAAGCTGAGAGTCTGCATTTTAAGCCCATATCGATTATATAATTGTATCTTGAATATGTTTTGGTAAACAAGTTTTGGTAAAACTTGTGTCACTTTCCAAATATTTTTGGACCTAACGTTATATGAAGAGGAGGTCTTGAAACCAGTACTTGGAATGTCCGTTTGCTAAATCCTTCTATATATGTAACAGGGTGCACAATAATGGCTAGTAAATGAAGAAGATATATACAGACAGAACACACAAGATTAAAAATTCTTCTCAAAACACTGACGTAATGATCGGTTGTTGTTAATCAGGTAATTGAGTAAGCAGATTTTACGGAGAAGTCAAAAAACACGTTCTCCATCCACCCCACACTAGTCACTTAAAACCTGCGTAGAAAACTGAGGATATAAACCCTCCCCCCATATACAGGGAATTGCAGAATAATTTGCTCCTTTCTTTGGATAATTGTAATCAGCAGGTCGCCTCGTCATCAATCTTTCTCGTAAACCACAAAGGTTGCAAGGTAATCGGATAGCTGTGATGGACTGCGGGAATTTTAATGTATTGCATATCTAAGCTTGCTTTGCAAATTTGCTTTCATATAACTCCCAGGAAGCATCTGTTATTGCGTTTGAAACCATCGAATGTAGGTCTCCGGTTGCAAATAATTTTCCTTTGTCATTAATGTCGCTATTTAATAACCAAGTATAAATCTCTCAGCTAAGAATTTCCCCAGTGGTGTTACTAGTAATAATAATAATGTCCGCTAAAGAGCCATAGTCACCGGTAGATGCATAATATGCAGCAACCGGTGACATGGAAGCCACTTCTGGTTCTTGAGCTCCTACAGAATGAGACCACTGCGGCCAACAAATTGCTTCAGAGGTCACGTTGTATTCACTGGTACCTTTGCTTGGCATTATTCTAGTCATTACGGCATGTGAACAGTGAGGTCCCCAACAGCCATGTGCTGGTCACCTCTCGGCGAGAGAATAACTAGGTCTCTTTGCTTTGTTTTAGATTTTTTTTTAATTTTTAGGAACTGGATAACCACTTAAAGGGGGTTCATGTGACCCACTGACCCTTATGAAGTGCTACATAAGGACAATAAAAGGTAAAGTCCACTGTAACGCCCTCATTAAACATGGCACAGAGCCAGAGCACAAAGGTCTTTGCTCTGGAGAACCCGGTACCACGGACCGGCCTTCTATTACTCCTGGAGTCAGTATGGGTATGCTCATGTGTTTGACACTTTTTTAATAGTAAAAATCAATTTTTCAGCAATTTTTACACCAAAACGCATAAAAAGCAGGAAATTTGGCTAAAATACATTTTTACTCCATCTTGACACTAGCCAACACAGGAAGAAGAGGGCCCATGTGCAAGAACAATATATTATTATTATTTATTTTTATAGCGCCATTTATTCCATGGCGCTTTACATGTGAGAGGGGGCGAATATAGACAAGTACAATAAATATGAGCAATTAAGGACACACATAAGTACAGAAGGAGAGAGGACTCTGCCCGCGAGGGCTCACAGTCTACAGGGATGGGTGAGGATACACTAGGAGAGGGTAGAGCTGGTCGTGCGGCGGTTCAGTAGACTGAGGATCACTGCAGGTTGTATGCTTGTCGGAAGAGGTGGGTCTTCAGGTTCTTTTTGCAGATTTCCATGGTAGGCGAGAGTCTGATGTGTTGGGGTAGAGAATTCCAGAGTATAGGGGAGGCACGGGAGAAGTCTTGTATGCGGTTGTGGGAAGAAACGATAAGGGGAGAGTAGAGAAGGAGATCTTGAGAGGATCGAAGGTTGCGCGAGGGTAAGTAACGGGAGACCATGTCACAGATGTATGGAGGAGACAGGTTGTGGATGGCTTTGTATGTCATAGTTAGGGTTTTGAACTGGTGCCTCAGGACGATAGGAAGCCAATGAAGGGCTTGGCATAGGGGAGAGGCTGGGGAATAACGGGGAGACCGGTGGATTAGTCGGGCAGCAGAATGTAGGATGGATTGGAGTGGTGCCAGAGTGCTAGAGGGGAGGCCAGAGAGTAGGAGGTTGCAGTAGTCAAGGCGGGAGATGATAAGGGCATGCACTAGTGTGTTTGTGTTGTCGTGGTCAAGGAATGCACGGATCCGGGAAATATTTTTGAGTTTGAGACGGCAGGAGGTGGCTAGGGTTTGGATATGTGGTTAATATATGGCCCCTTTGCAGTCCAGTGGCTCATCAATGTATAATTGCATCTGATTTCTAGGTGGAGATGGGCCCCTTACCTCTTGGGCCCCTGTGTGGCCACCAATATTGCACCAATGATATGTCCTTCCGTCCCTGAATTTTGACTTGCCAATGACATGAAACAGTATTTGGGCATCTTGCTTTCAAACCAGTTGGATCACAACCACAGCTCTTTCTCAATTCTGAGTAAATTCGGTGACAACTCAAGAATTGAAGTACATGGATGTGAATGAACACGGTCACTTACATGCCATTAACTATCAAACAGTAGGGGTAATGTCATTTTTTAAGTAGCATTAAATCCTCTTGCCTGTATAGCTATAGTTACATCAATTAGGTATGGGGTATATATGGCATGCAGCAGGGGACTATTGGGTTAAATGGTATTAAAATTAAAGAAAAAACACTTTTGAGATACAGCCTGTAAAGAGACCAGCTAACTCCTCCTTATCTCATCTTTCAGTATTTTTGGTCATACAACAATGGGAACAGTAGCACACCATGAAGCTCCTAGACCTCAAAGCAAAATATCTAGCAGGATCCTCCACCAACCATGTGCCATTTGTAAGTCTAGTGGTCATACAGGGTATAGAGGCCTCTGAACTCCCTTAGACGCCAGGTACTTCTACATCCTCTGCATGGGATACAGGATTCAATCCATACTTGTCAATTAGTTCCACATTTTCGGGAGCTTCTTGTGAAAAAAAAGTTGAAAATTCCTTGAGAAGTTGACATGTCTCCTGGCACCATAGAATCCTTCCAAAACCACTAGGTGAATAATGCTTCCAGTTAAAGAAATGTGGAAGAGCCATGGAGTGTTATGGCATGAAAATGATGTGCTTAAAGGAGAACGTTCAGCAATGTGTTCACGCTTCACATGATCCCAAAAAGGCTCACCTGCAAATTTGCAAGTATGGTTTAATGCCAGTAAATAGAGGTGAGCATAAAGCTTCCATCTACCCCAACTTTGCACCCAGTTTGGACCTGTGTGACACCGGAACCAGGCAGTATGGACTTCTGCACTGGCAATTTTCTGCCCATTCTGGGCACCTCGCCTCTTTACTAAGACGCAGAGGCACTCGGGATATCGAGGCAGCACAAGAGTTGACCAGTTGCCATGAGGACCAAACTAAAACTAAACGCCGGATCAGGGTAGTTCAAGTTGCTTATCTCAATCCCAGAGGAGCATTGTGGCTTAAAAGTCTCCTCACCTCGGCATGCTTAACACGTCACTCTCCGCAAGGAGAAACATTACCCGTTGGATCCCGGTCAGACGCCTCTCACACAGCCAAAGCAGATCTCACACTTTGCACTTAGGAGGGACAGTACCCCGAAACACAGTGTGTGCAAATTGAGATTCTGGTTTTAGCTTTTAACCAAAGTCATGTGACGAGGCTCGTTAAAGGGTCGACATTGACTTTTAGGATGGCTACTTCCTACAGGAGGCACTAGAGTTCTAGTCCTCTTCCTCTCTGAAGTGACAATTTGCTTATCTCCAGCAATGACTTTTCCAGGTTTTTGAGGAGACAGACCTCAATCACATTCTTGTAAGAATTCCATTATATAATTCTTCAATTTTAAGAATTAAATGTGGAGAAAAATTATGTTTTTTGTAACCGCAGCAGCAATAAAAGCTAAATTTATTCCTTGTCATCAAACTTCGCCAACCTCCGAACACTTCAGCAACTCTCGTCTCGTTGCATTACCGTACAACACATTCACAAATTAGACCTCGATGTATCATCCAGCTGTTGTTAAGCAGAACGTGCTCAGTCGAATTTAGATCTTTCAAAATGTGCTGAATATTTCATTCCGAAAACGTTCCACAATGAATCTTTAACTTCGGTAATATATTCTTTGTCCCTTTCCTTACCGCTTGCCCAGATGCATTAAATTAGAGCAGTATGGAGGACACGCTCTCATCCCAGCTTCAGCCCTGACGCGGCGGCTTTACCAACGACTCTATACAGCAAATACGTCTTTTTATAGAAGACCTATCAAAATCGTAGGAGGAAAAAAATGTACAAGTGTTGTCACACCTGTTCTTGCCTCCCATCTCGGCCAGGCACACTTACCAAAAGAAAAAGATTAAGTCGCCTCGTATTTCTCTAATGAATTCCACCTGATGCCAAGTTTGTTCCTTCTAAGGAATAATAATCACACTACAATCCGAGGACTCAGCGACTTTAACTCATCATAAAACATTCTGTGTCGCACGGAAGCAAATAATGTTACAGAGAAGAATGAACCCACAATTGGAAAAAGTGTAATGTTCTAGGAAAACAAAAAAAGTTAGTAAAAAAATGACTGTTTTCTTCCCAAAACAGCGCCACGCCTGTCAATGGGCCGCGTCTGGTATTGCAGCTCAGCTCTATTAAAGTGGTTGGGACGGTATTGCAATATTACATATAATCTGTGGACAGGTGTGGTACGGTTTTGTAACATAGCAGCCATGTTTTTTCTATTCCTAGAAAAAAAATTTGCTTTGGTGGCAAAAAACAGCGCCACTCTTGTCCATAGGCCGAATCTGGTATTACAGGTAAGCTTTCATTCAATTGAACAGGATACAATTGCAACATAAGACATAGTTCATCTAGGTGGTGGAGAGAGAGGAGAGAGATTTTTTTAACCTCATACAACCTCCTTAAAAGGGAAAATAAATTGAGGGGAAAAAATATAGAACAGGGGTGAATACTGAGAGTGGGGGCCCTAAAACCCCATTCTATGCACCTGTGTGGGTCTTATGACCACCTCCCACAGACAGTGAGTGGGCCACTGTCCACACGTGAGCATTTCTGCTCATTTCACACAGGGAACGCTGGGACTCCCAATCAGTGGAGGTCACAGCAGCTGAACCCCAAGCGATCATACATTTATCAACTATCCTGTGTTAGGTCTCAGCTATGCTAAAATTTGTAAAATCAGCTTCAAAAATAGAATTAATAATCTCATTAATAATGTCAATTTCAGCATAAACATATTAAGAGTATGTGGATTAATTTTTTAAAAGTTCATCCAGTGAGAATAAATTAAGTAAAATCCACAGCTTTTGCATCCTGTATGGACTTAAATAAAAAAAAATAGTTTAGCATATTCCAGGCATTGCAAAGTTAAGACTTTTAGTAATATACATCATTACCTTAATTATACCTTTTCTCCCAAGCAGTATGCTACAGTGCCAATTCAATGCTCCTTTAGAAGTGTCTTTCAACTGCTGCTCAGCAACGATCCACATACTATATTCAGTATGTGTACAGGACTTCTCCCATTTGAACCCCTCTGTTCTCCACGCCAGTGCTCAGACACAGGAATAGCCCTAAACAGATTGAATATACAGGGCAAATCTCTACTTAACAGCAGCTGAAAGCAGCTTCTAAAGGAGCTTGAATGGAGAACTTAAAACAGCAATACAGAAGAAAAAAGGAACTTTAGGTAAGGAAGCATATTACAAAAATGAATAACCTAAGGTCTACAAGAAAGGCCAGATGTAGCAAGGCTTGGCAATCTGACAGTATAAAAATAGTAATTGAGTACCCAATAAAATGATGAACACAGGAACGTTGTAGTGTAAAGAAAAATGCCTGTTGCTGATGAAAGACCAACCCAGCCGCAGAATATAGACTCTACCCGGCGACTTGTCCTAAGACAACTATTGTTACCTCACAGTGAGTGCACCGGGAAAATTTGGAGAGAAGCCCAGGAGCTACAAGCACTTAACGCTCGCAACTATGATCCTTTCCATTATTATGTTAGTGGTTCAAGTAAAGGAAAAAAAAACAAAACAAAGTGCATCAAAAAAGCCTGGCATCTAAGACTTGCATAAGAGCACTGAATTACAAGGGTGGACTTACAAAACCCTCTATTATTCCCGACCCGGAAAGGAAGATCTTTTATGATTGAATTGCACGAGTCTTTACATTGTTTGGAAGCAGAAACTAAAAAAGAAATCTCCAACGCGGCCTTTCAAATGAACGTTCATGAAAAATGGCCACATGTCAAGTGTTAAGAAAGCCGGAGTCGCACTTAACATTTTCCGCGAGCAAACAAACATGCATTACTTCTATGGTTATTTCTCAGCGTAGTTTCCAACCTTTGAATAGAAATCAGCTTTGAATGGGAATAAAAAAGGACAAAAACAATTTAAAAAAAAGGGAACAATCATTGAGCAGAAAGTACTTGGTCGAAAGGAGGTTAAGAAGGGTGCAAGAACACTTCTTACAGAAAATTTTAATTTAACTATCCACTACTAAACACCATAGAGATGCAAACCTTGGAATAAATTTATTTAGATTTTTAACTAAAAAAATAACTTAGATCCGACTCCGAAAAATAAAAAATACAGAGCTTCAAATCCCATGCAATGACATATAGCAAAAAAACAAAAATAGGACGAACTACAGCCACTACTAGTGGGAGCTTAGCTACTTGCTGCATATTCCTTAGTAAGCTCCTACTAGTGGTTGCTGAAAAATATTCTATGTAGGGTATTCTAAGCTACGGATCATAATATAGAGCTCAAAAACGTCCACAAGGGTTGGATATACAGCACTTTCCCCCAGAAAATTTACCAAAATTTACGGACAAATCTGTACTATGTTGCAGACTATGGCAGCTACAGATTCTAAAAGTGAATAATCTATATGGTCAGTTTAACAACCTTCTGCCAGTGTCGTGCTGAGGTTCTGTGGTCTCCGATTTATCTCTGTTCTTTGGGTTTCAGCAATGATGTCTCAACGCACCCAACAACTACCGCATTGACATATCGATAAAAGACATGATTGTGAAGGACGATACACAACTGATGGGAGTTCTGGACGATATTTAGGGGTCTCCGGTTGGATTCCAAAATTAACATATCTGGGGTCTGATTAATTTTGGGGTCTATTCTTTGGTCTTATCACATTGAGAGGGTTTGAAGTTAATGCAGCATACCGGTCTGGAGTACGCTATTCAAGGGTCTGAATAATTCTAGCCATTCCCTTTTATATAAACCAAGCCCACTGAAATGGCAATGCCATAATATGTTGCTCAAGTAAGGTAAACAAAGAAAACAAAAAAAAGACACCATAACCAAAAACATCGTATGGGTCCCAAGTCTGAACGAGAGCTCCGTCAAATCTACACTTTTTTTGTGCTTAATTAAAATCATTGTCAAATAAGTCTTGTAACAAAACTTTACAGGGGCACGATCTCCAAATTCTTTTACACCATAAAAAGGTGAAAACTTTTGTTGCCTGAACCACCACTAGGGGGAGCTGACTGTATGCAGACGTATACAGCTACTATTTAAAGAGCACCTATCACCGGGTCAATAGTGGCCAGTATTTGCTCTCATTTTTTGCCTTTTGCCCACCATCTCCTATTATCCAATTTTCTTTAATCTGCCATGTTTCCTGAAATTGTGTTTTTTTTTTTAAAGAAAAATATATACTCGGGAACAAAAGAAATACAATAAAAGCTCAACTCGTCCACTTTTGACCTAACGACAAGTCCTCTAACATGATGGTTACTATGCAAACTCTGCAATAAGTTCCTCCTAGTGGAGTTTGCAAGTAAACACTATGACCGCTTGCTTGAGACATGAGAACCCAATAAAAGCCAGGCCCATTACCAAAATACTTTTTAGTTTATTTATAATTTTTCATAGAAAGAATCATCCTTTTATAGGTTAATAAAATCATATCGGAATCAAAGTGAGAACAGAAATGCCAGGAATCCCATCAAAAAGGTCGTCAATATGGAATCGACCAGTGTTTTACCCAATTCCAGTCCTCAAGAGCCATCAAAAGATCAAGTTCTCAGGATGACTTTAGTATTGCACAGGTGATGGAATTAGTAGTAACGGGCATAGAAACTTACCTGAAAGAAGATAGACATGGCTGCAATCAACCTCTTATCCATTATTGCTGCCCCAAAGCTGTCAAAGTCATCAGGATTGTAGGAATAAATCTGCATCTGTAAATAAAAAAAAAAAGATAATAGTTTCATAAAAGTTCCAAAGTCTTGCTTTGCAGCTCATAATACAAAAATGGCAATCATTTGATCATATATCATTAAAAAGTTCACGAGTCAGTCTGAGGTTGACCACATAAGGCTCCAATTTAGCCTGATAGATGCAGATTCCCTTTAAAAATAGAATTAATAGAACTAATATATTTTTTTTATTTTTTTAAAGCTTCACCGATATCCTGCGCCGTTCAAAAGGCCTTCACTTCTGCCTTTGCTTCAACACAGCATTGTAGTTGTTGTATTGTTGGTGTGATAAAAAGGAGGCTGGCTTTTAAGGTCAGTTTGAGCCCTAGAGCCTAGGGGGTGAGGGTGCAAAAATCTCTTTGGCACATATAAAAACATTATTACAATTAAAGACCTGTGATACTAGGGGGCTGTTTTGGAAATGTTGCATTGAGGACCATGAAATTCAAGGTACGCCACTAACTCGCTCTCCATGTTGAAGTAGAGGTATTAGATATATTTTGTAATTCTAACCAATAAAGCTCTCCCTATCTAGTTGGAAAAAAAAAGATATGCATTGCCCGGTCCGGTATCCAAATTTAGTCCCCTCTGGCCCTGGACAATACTATTGGGAAGACAATACTATTGGGAAGACAACACAATTGTCTATTGATGAAGGCAACACCATGGTCTTCCTAATAGAAACATACAGATGCGAAACTTGGACATTTTAGGTGGCTGACCGTAAGAAAATTTAGGCGTTTGAACTTTGGTGCTGGAGGAGATGTCTACAGATTCCATTGACAGTGAGGGTCCCCAACAGAAAAGTCTTGGACCAAATCAAGCCAAAACGGTCAATGGAAGATAAGAGATTTTTACAGGATGAAAATGATGAAATGGTAAGAAAGGATGT
>VIAB01000002.1:184089-198673 GCA_009801035.1 Oophaga pumilio | reverse complement strand
TCAGAGATAGGTTTAGTGTAGGGTTAACATAATAGGAGGGGCTGACGGGTGGTAAGCGGTAGGTCTAAGGGAAGTTAGTTTAGACGGGGCCAGGGTGCCCTTAGTGTCCAAACGGGCTCTAGACCCAGGATGGCTCGACAGCCTCGTAGCGTTCAGCAAGTTTTAGTCCCAGGTATCCACAGTTACAGAACGGAAGGACAGTGGGACAGAAGAATGCAAAAGTTGTGGCAAATGATGGCCTGGACGGACGCCCGGAGGTCTGGAGTTGGACGGACCGAGGAACGTTCAGATTCAATGAGTGAGAAAGAAAGGAGAGCTGAAGCTTCACAGTGAACAGTATGGACGGGTCGGATGCTTTGCCAGAGGCAGCCTAACTTAGTGACTGATGATCTCTATCCTGAGGCGAAACAGGCAGATGGAGTTGTCATGGTGGCAGGGTTGAGCCGGGAGGAAGTTGAGAAGCAGTCTAAGATGGTCTGGTCCGGGCGCGCACTGCAAGGAAGCGTCAGCAGTGCAGGGAAAGTTGAGGAATCCCGCATGGAAAAATATGGAACCCGAAATGTAACAACTGTGGATATGCTGTGCAAAGTTTATAGTAAAGAAACCGTTCCAGTTGCAATGGACTGTGTCTCATTTGATGGGGGTCGCCGTGAGAAGGAATCTTCGTTGTCTGAGAAGTGCCCAGAGGGACCTGAACCTGGAGATACAGGCACGAAACAGCAATGGACTTTATGTTTCTGTAGGGGACGGCCAGGACACTGACATCTTAGTGTCCATGGTCACGATTACAGCCCTGGCCATCCCTTACAGGATCAAATACTTATTTCCCCCACTGTAGTAGTTCCCTTGATCTAAGGATACCTTATATCTACATTGGAGGCTTCGATAATCGATTCCATCGCATGTCATTTTCTTTTGTATTTTTTTTTTTAGCAAAATGTTGGACACCATAACTGGACCTAATGGACTCCAAAATAATGGAGCCTGAATGGCCCACTGGTATTTGTCATTAGGTGTTTATTCTTTTCATTTCCGGCTCGGAGCAGTACAAAATAAGATATTGACACAGATATGAACTCCACCTAAACCTAGAGATTATCACAGATTTCTTTCCTGGCAGCACTGCCGGTTTGAGTTCTGCTGGGCGAATCCAATTTCCAATTGAATAATGGAAAATTATGCATGTCCTGCAGAGGAACTGTAGAAAACAAGGGCAAGAACAAGCTAAAGTGCAACATTATGGCTCGTCTTCTATTGGAGACAGGTAGAAGGTACAAGCAAAAGACCTTCGAATTCCTCATGTCCCAGACAGGATTGTATGATGGAGATATCTAACCCCAAGCAAGGAAGGTCCTTTTGGTCCCTGTAGAATTTTTCTAAGCCTCCAACGAAGATTGAGAGAACTGATTACAGATTCGCATATGTGGGTCACTGGTCAATTTTGTTCTAAACCAACGGCGTCATTATAAATAGTTGATTTGTTTTGTTTTCAATTAAGAAAATATCACGATCTTGTGTGGTCAAATGGGATTTTTATGGATTTTATCAAAACATCTGAGGCCAGTTTACGTTTGCTTTTCTTCATGTTCCGGCTCTCTAATAAGTACAAATTTGCTACAACCCAGCAACTAACAGGAAAACATGTTATTTGAAAAGGAGCTAAAAAGGTGAAAGCAGTAAACAAGCTTTGAACGGAGTCGGAAACAACTTTTTTATTTTTTTTGTTAATACCGTTCGGTTATTAATAAGCCCTTGGTTCTTAGCACCTGCAATGTGAACAATCTGGAGCCAGAAGTACAAGTGGATAAGGTAGATTGTCATGAATAAAACATACCTGAAATTTACTAAGGAAACGGATTCATTAAAATATGCAAAATAATTATTTGCCAAAATAAAAAAACAGTCTGACAGCTTTTATTTCTATTAATGATGCTGAAATTTGGTTTAAAAAGAAATGATTTAGAAACTGTAATCGGTCTAAGCTGATTCGCTGCTCATATAGAGGGAGGTCGTTCATTACAGTCTCTACTGTCGATAGGTGGAATAATTTAAAGTTAGATCACAATAAATCTTGACAGATCTCCTACTTATGTAATAGGATTAGGGTTGAGCATTCCGATACCGAAACCCGGTTCCGATACCTGAAATCCAATGTAAGTCTATGGGAACAAAATATCGGAAGTAAATACTTCCGATATTTTGTTCCCATAGACTTACATTGGATTTCAGGTATCGGAACCGGGTTTCGGTATCGGAATGCTCAACCCTAAATAGGATCCAACAGGTATCTGTTGTGGTTCAAATGCTTGTGACGGATTTTATAAAACTTGGACAACAGTATGCACCTGTTCACATGCGGCATTTTTTTCTGCACCGAAAAAAAAAAAAAAGTCTTACAGTACCAGTAAAGTAGATGAGATTTTTGAATCCCACCTGCCATTATGGTGGTCACCATCCTGTTCACCATAGTCAGGTATCAGCTCTCACATACAGTACATGCCACTAAGCCTAGAGATAGACTGCAATGCCATTACAGCAGGACCAGTGGGACCCACCGGAGCAGAGGTGTAGACATGGTGGGAATTAGGGTTTAATGTAATGGTTACCGTATTTCTTGACTTTAAAAGGTTTCCTTACGCACGGCCAACTATTCTAAATTTCCGGAAACCCCCTTGAACATCCGCACAGGGACTCGAGAGGTTAGGGGGCCACTACCACCTTCAAAGCAGGTGGAATTATGCCTTATGATGAGATACTGGACTGCAAAGGGCCCATATTATGTTCTTACTCGGGGGCCCTCTTCTGCCTGTGTCCGCCCCTGGTCTGTCTCATTCCAGTCATCTATAATGATAGATTCAAGAAAATCCTTGATAGTAAAATAACCTTTTTCGGTTCCAAAAACTTTTCAATTACAAACAATATTATAAAATTTGCCCGAATTATTTTACGCTGCTTGAAAGTCGAGTGTTTTACTCCTTCAGAGCTGCACTCCTAGTTCAGCTGCAAATTCCAGTTGTTGCAAAACCAGCTTATCGCTTTAAACACTGCATAAGTGACGCTGATTGTTTTTTTTTTTATTACCGTATTTCTAACTGTTCTCCATCAGAAACTAATCTACAGTACAATGTGACCTGTTCCTTTCAGCAAAGTCACTAGGTTGGAAGGAAAAATGAATTGGGAACATGCGTGATGAAGTGACACCACACTGCTGTAATTTTAGCCATTAACGAAAATCATTAATATAACAATTCATTGCATTTTAATTATAGACTAAATATATCATGATATATCATTTTGTGCTGTTGTATTAACCTTCATGTTAATCTGAAGATGGATATTACAGAAGGTCTTGGAAACCGGTGGAAATAATCAGCAATAAATTTATTACCTGGTTAACTGAAAAGTCTCGTCAGGGTGAAACAAACTCTGGGCAAATTTCAGGCATAAATTAATTGTAGTCATATAGGATACTAAGGAAAATATATACATATTTATTTTTTCATACTTTAGAACTGCGGTCATGAACAATAAAAAGTACTGCTGCATGCTACTGGAATGTGCAGCAGAAGTTGCCAAAAAGGACACGCCTTCTCTGACATCACTTCCTGCTTTGCTACTATTGGCTGAAGAAGTGCTATCAGACTTCCTGCTGTGCCTGCCCATTGCATTTTTAATAAAGGTAATATTAAAAGCTCAGTGCTCCATTTTAGACACTTTAAAATCCATTTAGATCAGAGATCTAAAATATACGACTAATGTATTCCTCCAGACACTTAAAGGAGATTTCCCTTTTAGACTATTAATTTAATAATATATAGGATTTGACATAAAATGCCTGATAGATGAGGGTCACACCAGGACCCTTGGGAACAGGGCTAGATCATGATGCTCAAGTGGCCGTGCATGTTGCACTCTCTCAGTTAATTTCTATGAGAGAGCAAGAAACGCCAAGTCATCACTGATCAGACATATACCATACATTGTCGATATACCATAAATTTTCTAGATAGGATCACCACTTTAAATTCCAAAGCACAAGCCCTTCCCTCTTTTCACTCTAAAAGCATGTAGAATGCAACAAACCACCTATATTAATATTGAGTTGCTGCACTTGTTTCAGTGCCATTGTATTTGAGCAGCTCCTGCTCTCCCATATCTCTGCTCATGAGCTCCTGTCTTCACTGTAGTCCTACCATTTGATCCATAGATAGATAAAAAAAAAAAGAAGCTCTCCGTGTGGAACATCGTGGGCAACAGGTGAGGGCGAGTTGGAGGGTCGGTCGCTCAACTGAACAGGTTGTGTGCAACACAACTACATGAAGAGTGAAGTATAATCCATTCGTGGCTGCTGCTTCAGCCACACCAAATGGAGAGAGGATATAAGAAAAAAGGAGTGCAGTGGATCCCTGGGGCTGTCACTGACAAAAGGTTAATCCATACGGTAAGTATAAAAAAAATGTCCATTTTATTGCAATGTGTTTTTGAGCAGGTTATACTCTGAAACGCGTTGTAATAAATTGGAATTTTTTTTCTACTTACCGCCCGGATCAACCTTTTGTCCACCTGGGATCCTCCGCACTCCTCTTTCCTTTACCACTTGATTCGTAACCTAGTGAGAATGAGGATGAATCGTGCTGTAATTAAAGTACTTTGAACTGTGAGGTAGTGGAAGCAATTTTGGAAGAATAGATTAGGGATTACTATTAACGTTGGGAGAATTCCCGAAACAGCTCTTTAAGTGCACATGCAGAGTATTTGTAGAGTAGTTGATCACTCGAAACAAAATTGGCCCCCAAGTCACTGCAAAGAGCAGAAATTCATTTCACCCTATAAGTCGCGCCCCTCTTGGGTGCCAGTGTGTTTGTTCCGTTCCAGTTCCATTTATTGTTCATTGAGAAAGCGCACCATAAAACCCTACACAACCGCCATGGAGGAGGAAAAACCATTTTTACGGACTCTGTTCTACCAAGGTGAAAAAGTCAGCGTTCCGTAGAGATCAGCAGCACAAACTTCTTTTGTACGCTCTGAATACCAGCCATGATTTGCCCGGCAACAAATACTTTATGGCTCTTAACATGCACAATTAAATTTCCTTGACAATAACAGAGAGTTGGGGGATCGCTGTGCGTTGCTCAATGTTAGTGATTTCTTTTTCCGCTTTGTTTCTGACTGGCAGATTCGAAACAAATATCTATTACTGCGGCCACTCGTGCGGATAACTTGGTCCAATTTTCGAGCACTCCAGCTATCGTCTTACTCATGTCCATGTTGCAGTTCATCAGTTCTGTGAAGTAACCGGGGGGGAAAGATTATTGGTTTACTGACGTCGCTGAAGGTCTTTATTTCCCAAAAGTGGATGAGCAAATCGTAATTAGCGGAGATACAGTCAAAACATCATGTATCAGCTGTAACTCATTCATGAAAGGTGCTGACCGTACATGTATCACGTCTGCAGATGGGTATGGGATGGACAGTCACTAGGGGAGAATGAACGGTAGGCTATTTGTGCTCATGTTTGAAAATATCCATATGGTGCACCTAGGGATGGAAACTGCTATATTTTTGCATCTTTAAGATGTGGATACACACAAAGTCTAAAAAAAAATAATTTACAAATTTGGGTTGATTTTTTTTATTTTCACATCTCTTTTGTCCAAAACGTGCATCTGGATTCCAGGGCTCGGTCCGAGTAACGAACTAGGTATCTTGACACCAAGCACAATATGGGAGCACTGTTTTCCCTTAGAGGTTCTGAGAAGCTAATACTGCCCAGAGACTTTCCAACTCTCCGGTACTCCTTCCCTTAATTCTGAAGCCACTCAGATGTTCCAGGAAAGTTGCAAACGGCGACCCAGACGGTATGGCTGAAGTCAGACGGCTGTATAAATCGGACCTAGATCAGACTGCTATGCACAGACTGGCTGGTGGGTCTCCCAACCCAACGTGCCAACTTCACATACTTCTATTCATCAGTCACGCTCGGATTAGGAGAGCCGTCGGCCAGTCTGTGTATTACCATCCAATCTCGGTCCGATTTTTATGGCTGTCTGACTGCCCCCCGAAAAATGAGCATCTAGAACATTAAAGGCGATATTTTATGGGTATGAGTATGCCTATACCAACAATCCAATGATGCAACATATAGCAGTTTATGGTCTAGATTCTAATTTATAGATCAAATTACCGTAATATGGTCTAGGTCATAGTTTTCAACTTTCCTGGAGTATCCATGAGGCTTTAGAATAAAGGGGAGACCACCGGGACTCGCGGAGAGTTGAAAAGTCTTCAACTTCGTAATACTTCTTGGAAAAAAAACCACTGCTTTTTGTTGTGCTTGTCGTCAGGATAACAAATAATTAAACAGTGCCCTGGCATCCTGATGCACTTTTGTGGACAAAAGGGATGTGCAAAAAAAATAAAAAATCTCAAGCGCACTTCTCCTGCAAGAGTGTTTATACAAAGTGGTAAGTGCAGTTTACGGTATATTCTGATCTACAGGATGAATGAATATAAAAATTCAAGCATACTCGCACCATTTACAGTAGGAGTCATTGTCCATATTCTCATTCATTCGATGCACCAAGATAGTAGTTATGGTCTATATTCTCATACCACTGTTAAATGTCTCTACAAGGGGGACGTAATAGTAGAATAGTTGAAGTCTACATAGACTATGCAAAATGTTAACGGTACAAATTAATCTAAATAAAAGAAATTAACCAACTTTGCAAATAGTCGTGATCAAAAAGTTGAGCGTCCACAGTTCTTGTGCAAACCGACGTGTTTCTATGGCTACAAATGATATGTCCTTCCACTAGCTATGAGCGAATCTGCGGAAATTAGTTACGGGCAGATCTGCTCCTCAACTCGATCAAGTGGATTCAATTTAGTCCAACTGGTTATTGCCCCAGCTGCCAGAAAAGAAGAAGTTTAACAGGCTCTAAGCCGGGGATGTCAAATTCAAATACACAGAGGGACAAAATTAAAAGCTTGGACAAAGTCGCGGGCCAACCCTGATGTTTATTAAAAAACACGTCTACAATTGAGGACGTTTTAACTTTAATTTAATGATGAACTTTTTCATATGGAAACAGACTTAAACGGGTTGTCCCACAAAGTACATTTTAATTGATGGATCTTAGAATAAAATGTTGGAATAGTAGGTTATGTAAAAGTAGTAAAAAGCATGTGTCCCAATGACCTAATTTAAATATGTAATAACAAAGGATAAATAAATCTTGAATAATAGAGATAATAAAGTACGATGCAAGGAAAAGTGCCCCCAAACACAGTATGATACCCCCACAGTGAATTCCTCTACAGTACCCTTCACATGCTCGGTATGATGACCCTACTGTACTCTCCGTCAATCCCCCGACAAAGAATGGTGACCCCATTAGAGTATAATTCTCCATCAGTGCTCCCAACACAGCCATTCATACAATATAATGGGCCCCACATAGAACTCCAGGGCACTAAATTGCCTTCCATACAGTATAATGGGCCCACATAGTGCTCTGTATGGTATAATGGCCACAAAAAAGTGCTCCATACAGTATAATGGTCATATATATTGCTGCATATAGTATAATGGCCCCAAAAAGTGCTCCGTACAGTATAATGGCCACAAAAAATGCTCCATACAGTATAATGGCCACAAAAACTGTTCCATACAGTATAATGGGCCCACATACTGATCTGTACATTATAATGGCCACAAAAAGTGTTACATGTAGTATAATGGCCCCCAAAAGTGCTCCATACAGTTTATTCAAGGGTTTTTGAGTGCATGTCATGAGTACAGTGTATATGCACAATAGTGATGAGCGAACGCGATGGGATAAGATGTAATCCGAGCATGCTTGTGTGGTAACCAAGTGTCTTCGACGTGCTCGAATAATATGTTCGAGTCACTAATGCACAGCTTTCATAAATGTCTCATCAGTGGGGGAACAATAGTAAATCCAAGGTGCGGGAGGCTCAAAGTATAGTAAAAAAACACAAAAAATACTCCACTTCCCTCGCTCACATGTAATAACGGCACAGCGTTAACAGTGATGGCTGATGATTACTGGGACACTTGCCTGTCGGAGAGCAATCACTGTCAGGTTTTCAAGGTCATCTAATGGCATTTCCTACAAGTGGAGTAGACATAGAAAGCTGAGCGATTTCTCTGAACTTGTGACCAAGTCTCAGCAGGAAAAAAAAGGACAAATAATCTTAGAAGAAAATATAAAAGCTATTAGTAATACAACTGATGGGACATTAAAATGTTAGCTGGATGCAATGACTTTCAGGATAAGGTCTCCCCGATATTCCATATTTCCAATTAAGTCTGACTTTTTTTTTTCCAGGATGTTCTACGCAAACTAATTCTGTTTTTATTGCGTCCACACGGGAATCCTTTGATGCAGCGTTATAAACTGAATGGACAAACAAAGAATATTTGAAGGACCATTTCAAAAGCATGAACGAAAAATGATCATGGAGGGCTGTAAACATGAAAATCCTACATGAAGTCTCTTAAAGGATTTGGCCACTAAGTGGAAAAGTCCTTACATGAAAGAGTGCACCATGTAATATAAAAACAGAATATAGGCACCTCATGGGCCGGCATTATTCCAATGATGTCAGCGAGGTGCTCATATGGCAATTGTGTCATGTGACCACTCTAGCCAAAGACTACTGATGGGCTGCAGCATTCACACTCCCCTTGAACAAAATAGTTTTGGAAGACTGTGCTCAGAGACATACACTCCCTGACAGAAGTTATGTCGCTTATCCATGTTATGTAAATGAAAGCTTATAACCTGACGTTAAATTCATCCATTGGTTTTATAAATTACTCTTTTGAAAGCTGAAACCCTCCGAAATGTGATTTAGGTTAAGAAAATAAATTGGCATCAATGCTGAAATATTCAACATTTAATGGACACAGAATGGTCAGATTTTGGCGAGACAAAAGTTTTGTCGCCTGGTCATATAATGCACCCAATCCTAGTTTACATCCTCACCTGTGCTCAGTAAATGATCGGTTAATTAGTGGGTGTGTATAAAAAGAAACCCAGCACCCCAGACCTTCACTTGAACTGCAACTTGAGCTCTGAAAACATTCCAAAAATCCACCCTGAGACCAAAGTCTGTATTTTGAAGAGGCTGAAGACCAGATCCACTGCAGAGGTGGCTGGCACCTTTAATGTGTCTCAGCGTCAAGTACAAAGAATTCAAAAAAGATTTGAAGAAACATTGATAAGCGACATAACTTCTGTCAACACTGCTGAAATGGTGCCGGTCTGGGAGGGCAGTATATTTTGCCTTTAGCTTACATAGGGCACGCTTACAATTAAGAAGGGGTTGTCCAATTAATGGTCAAGCCCTATAAAGGGGTTGCCAGAGTATTCAATGTACTGTATGTAAAAAAACTAACAAGTTGTAAACGTGGCCAATTTTCACAAGACTAGAACTATAAACCTTTATAAATATTAACATGAGAATAAGATTTGGCAGATCCCGCGCCAAGTCACTCCCTAAAATCTAGCAAAGTTCACTTTTGAGTGGCCTCTCTTGGCTCTGAAGAGGAAAATCGGGACTATTGCTGACTTCAGCCCTTTCAATGTTACAAGTGGATTTGGGGGAACTTTGTCGAAAAAAGCTTGTGGAGTCATTCTGTTAAAGGGAATCTGACCCCCGTTTTTTTCTACTCAATCTGAGAGCTACATGATGTAGAGGCAGAGACCCCGATTCCAGAAATGTATCACTTACTGGGCTGCTTGCTGGAGTTTGGTAAAAAACACAGTTTTCTCAGCAGCAGATCTAGAAGAGCTCTGAATGCTGAGCTATGCATAACCCCGCCCACATCACTGATTGGCTATGAACACTGTGCATAGGCAAGAAGCAGCCAGCGGTGGGGGCGGAGCTATACAAAGCTAATGAATATAGAGGACTACATGGCAGGAGGTTCACTAGTCCTCTAGTGATAAAATCAGTTTTATCCCCAGGAGATTCTATAGCAAGCAGACAAGTAAGTGACACATCAATGGGTCAGGGTCTCAGTCTCTATGTAATTCTACTTTCAAATAAGTGGCAAAAACCTGGTAGCAGAACCCCTTGACACTCAGAATCTCTAATAGTACCATATTTTGTGGCCTTATACGAGTCACCATAAAATAATATCTCCATACACAGTTAGAGGCAGGCAATGGTATAGCATGGGCACCATTTTATAGATCCACGCAAGACTGATTCTAATAATTAGGACTGACTGATGGTACTGATCAACAGAGGCTTGATGGCCTCACTTGCCAAAAATTCAGATTTTGCCAATCTCGTTTGGCGGTTCAATCCATAAAAATGGTGAATTTATGCTAACAAAGACCTACAGTGGGTGTTTTGGGAGGGTTATAAGGTTTGGTAGGAATTTCAGGATGGTCCCAGGGAGGGGTGGGCATTTAATGTCCCGATTAGCGGTAACAGAATCTCGGTACATACGCGTCGGTGATAGAGTCACCAAGTGTGCAGTGACCTGTTGCCAGAAAATATAGCGTAGAACCCCTATAATATCCACATGTAGGGATCCTACAATCATCATATGGGTCTTGAATGTAATATTCTATAATTTATTTTAGTGGGATCTTTTGAACAATGTCTGCTAAACTGAATATAACCCCCATCCTCTAAAGCACTACTCTCCGATTGACTGCACTTGACTATTTCTTTTTTTCCCTTTTTTTCCTTCTTTTTCTCTCGAGTACATGAACTGCAAACTGTATGTTCAATAAAAGGCTATTTTAGTCAGCATCTTGCATAATTAACAGCTCTTCAGTTTTGACAGATGTGTTTGTCTCTAGAACTGAGCTCTCGAGTCGATGAATCGATGAGTTAAAGCTACTTTAAGACTCGGCGCTAAACTGTTTCCTATATATTTCGTTAATGGAGAAAAGTTCTGCTGAGCTTTTGTCCCCGGCTTCCATTTGATTCTCTATAGAACTGATTGAAGACAGATTCTATAAGAAACAAAATAAAAAAAAAGGTAAAAATATCTTTTCTACCATAGAACACGATTAAAAGAACATTTCTCATCCACTTCAAGCTGACTGGGCACATTAATGGGCTCCTTCAGGTGACAGTTACCCTATATCAGCGGTCAGCCTAAAGGGAATAGCACCTTTTCGGTTTAACTAACTCACAATACATCCGAGAAAGTCTCACTCGCTCTGTTCTTATACGCTTTATTCTGGGTTTCTTTACAATATTTGGTTGCAGACATCCAAGTCGCTTTGCTTTACAGCAGTAAAAAAAAAAAAAGAAAAAAAAAAAAAATCGCACTGACTTCCACTGATGACTGTAGTGGGCATGCTCAGTGGCCTGTGCAGAGGTCATCATGCAGAGAGAGGGAGGAGTTCAGAGAGATGTGAATAGTAGGTCCAGACTTTAATGAAGTTTATCATGATAAAAAAATAAAACTGACATTAAGGACTCATTAGAGACTGTAGTGGGCATACTCAGTGACCTGTGACCATGTCACCATGCAGGGAGAGGGAGGGGATAAGATGTGAATAGCAGGTCCAGAGATGTGCTTTAAAGACGTTAACCTCAAAAAAAAAAAAAATACTGTCAGAAAGGATTTATTATGTAGATATAAGATTGTTGTAGGCATGCTCAGTGAACTGTGCAGATGTCATCATGTAGAGAGGGGGAAAAAGTGATTTGTAAACAGTAGTTTCAGAGACTTGCTTTACAGCAATCACCTTGACATAAGAGAAGTCACAGAAAATGGCTCTGACGTCCATTGGAGTTGGTGGTGGTCATATGCTCAGGAACCTGTGCAGATGTCACCATGCAGAGAGGGAGAGGAGGTGTGTTGTTGAAAGCACTTACCTTGACATAAGGAAATGGTCAGAAAATAATTGGAATTTGTAGAGGTCACCGATTAGGAAGGGGGAGAAGGAGAGCTGTGACTCAAATATTGTGACTCAAATATTGTATACAATGGTTCCTGCGATATCTACGGACGGCTTTATATTAGGGGTGTTTCGGAAACCTTACCAAAGGAGAACCCATGTGGCATGGTCATCCGGAAAGGCTTAGATCCGCCAAATTCGGAAACGTAATCAAAGGAGAACCCAGGTGGAACGGTTATCAGAAAAGGCAGAGATCATCTTCATTACAGACCCACTTATAGTTATATTGGAAAGTTTTACTAATGTGTCAGAGTGCCCTCAACCAAGATAAAGAAAAAACTGATAAAGGTGACTATTTCCAAATATGCGTTTTAATAATAAATAGATCTGTAAAGACCCCCATATATTTTAGATATGTCATATGGCTTGGAGGGCAGTTATCTCACCGACTTTCCCATACACAGGAGCACTCAGTGGAACCTTATGTTTTCTATGAAAGAGCCGCTGCCAAATATTTTTGGCGGTGGCGTATCGCGTAGAGAACAAAAGGATCGGTCGTCCAAAATGTGAAATGCCAGATCCTTAACACTCAGACCATAAACCGTTGTGGGGGCTGTGTATGACAAATGGAAACTCCTTTTTTTGGGAGTTTCTGAATTCAGCGACTATCATCTTTTCTACTGGACATTGAACATGGATTTTTTTTCCGCCTCTATTTTTTTTCCCAAAAGCCACTAAAAATGCATGAAAAATAATAAAAGAAAAAGCTGTTACACATGCTAAAAAATTAATGGTGAGTCTTTAATCCAGAAATAAATTTTGCATGAAGAGAAGCTTAAGCGTTACCCAGGATTAGAAAAAAAAAAGAAATTGTCTGCTTTTTCCAGAAACGGCTCAGTCCTATTTATGTGACCGGGAACCACCTGTTAAACATTTTCAGGCGTCGTCCAGATGGCTGGAATATGGGAGCGTTTTAGCATCTACTGCGTATCACAGACCGACTACGGATTTATGGCCACCAAACCAAAATCCTCAGAGATCCCTATAATAATGTTGGCTCGGGTCCTAAAACCTGCAGCCGTAATACTGATGTTAAAATGCAGCTGCATTACGAGGGGAGGGATAAAACCTTGCAAAAAACGTTCTTGCCCTAAGACTAAATATATGACCCTAGAAATGACTCTCTACCAAAAGTCAACATTAGTGATGGTCAAATGTGCTGGGATAAGGCGTGAGCACATGATCGGGTGGCTAACCGAGTGTCTTCGGTGAGCTCGAAAAACGTAGAGTCCCCAACTCATGCAAGGATTGCCTATCAGCCGTGAGACATGCAGCCGCGGGGACTTGAACATATTATTCGAGCACAGCGAAGACACTTGGTTAGCACCCGAGCATGCTCAGATAACACCTTATCCCAGCACGTTCGCTCATCACTGGTCAACATCCAAGAGCGCTAAAAAGATATAAGTGTAAATCCGAGGAACGGACCCTCAACTAAGAAACGAGACCACACAGCAGTGCTACATCTCATCTGTAACCCGGAACCGTACAGACCTGAATATGAACCCCAGAGAGTTAATCTGCCTAATGGACGACCGGCTATCGATCTTGTCCTCAGATGGTTACACAAGTGGCAGAAGCTCCTTCATAAACTGATGCATCCACTGCGACACAGATACATTTGTATATCTCTGATTTACAGCCCTGTTCTTCTTGACCTACAAGATACAAAGTTTCTGCATTTGGAGCAGCCTCCGTCCATTAATTTTACGGCTCCTAGATTACGCCGGCATGTGCGCTATGTCCCGCTCGCTTTTCTTTTTTTCGCAGGTCCCACTTCACTCATTGACATTGAATGCAACACAACACAAACAAATGGCTGAAAGTGAGGACAATGGAGTTCCAATTCTCGCTTGTTCTCCGCAGTGGATGCATTTTCAGATTAGACAGCATGAAAGGTACGGTATATGAAACAAAGAAAAGAGGATACAGGCAAAACAAAACAAAAAAAAAAAGCATTAACCATTCAACGAAAGGGCAGGAAATCCAACAACATGCTCATTGATAGGTTAGAATGGCGCCTGTTTAGCATATTAGAACCTGTCTGTTCGGCAATCCTTGCATGTATTGTGGCTGTCGAACATGCTAGAGGGCAAAATTCCATATATATAGTACACAGAGACACAAGGGATTACTGCTCTCCAGTCTCTATTAAGCAACAGCATGGAGGACATTATACTGTGCTGTTGAGCAGAGTAGCTGGGAATCCAGCTCTGGAGTGAGAAACACTTAATAGAAAGCAGCACCATCTGTCTCTGACTTTCACTCTGTTCCCTTCTCCATAGACTTCTATAGGCAGCTTTAATCTAATGTCTTGCTGAGCTGGCAATTCAATTTGAAGACACAGAAGAATATTAATCTCATTTTTTGATTAGTTCAAACAGGAAGAGGCCCATAAGTGGAGAAAGAAGCGATATAACAAAATTTCTTATAAGGGTTACGGAAATATACAAAGATTGTTGTAATGATAACTACTACTAAAAGGGGTTATACGGGACCTTTTCTTCTTTTACTACAGGCCTAAGAACTAACAGGTAGGTAGTGGCTAACTACCTATCTCTTGTGCCAGATGCCGATCTCTACTCGCACACAGCGGTCACAGACCGCTCCTGCCGGTGATTCTG
>VIAB01000002.1:153935-164042 GCA_009801035.1 Oophaga pumilio | reverse complement strand
TCGTTAAAGGGTTGATTGTGACTTGTAGGATCGCTACTTCCAAGCCCTTCTAGCCCACCGTCCAGTGTCCGACTGCAGCAGGAGCCTCTCCCTTCTGCTCAGTCTGGAACCTAACAATCTTTTTGTCTTACTGCAATTTCTCAATTGTTCCTGAGCTGAAAAAGGAAGAGATCATCAAGAAAAATAATCCTCTGCAAGATATCAACAAGGCTGTTGGTTTTAAATCAATGCAAAAAAAAAAATAAGTCTGCAGACTGAAAAAACACATTAACGAGACATTAAAACTAGAAAAGTGAACAATAGGCTTCCGACCTAGACAGCGAGTTACTGAACAATCTGAGACAGCTATTGTGAGATGCGTGGATGAGGTATGATGGAAGCAAGATCACGTCGTGGATAGGCAGAAAAGGACCAGAAAAGGAAAAAAGTAAAAAAAGCGGAGGAGGAGGATAAGTGAAAGATGAAGTTTCTCTACTTCTTCGCCCATGATTGATGCTTTTAAAGCCTGGGCTTTGTATGACTGATGTATTGAAATACATAATAAGCTCTATCCGCCCCACGCATTTTTTCTTCTTTCCAACATCAGGTTAATGGAAGACAGCGATGTATCAAGCTACAAGAATAAATTGCTGTTTCCTGATCAATGGTGGAGCGAGGCACCGCGGAGCATCCCATGACGGACTCTCACTGATCAGCGGATCAATACTATTCTGATATTTTGCTTTGAGTTGAATCCTCTGATTGTTCTCACAATCATCGCTGAGCAAAACTTGGTTCAAACAAAAAGGTCAAGCTACAATCCCTGCGAAAACACGAAATCAATCCGTTTCACGAAATAGAGAAAGAGGGTTCATTACAGGAATGAGGATCTGACCGAGAGCGAAAGCCGCACATGCACAGGCGAGTCTAACTGGTGGACAGGGGGGATTGGAGACACCCGTGACCGTCAGATGGGTCACATCATGATTTTTATGTTCTATCAAGTTCTCACTGGATGACTGAGAAGATAAGCAGCTGCTTTACCTAGAAAAAAATGGATCCAATAGGAATCTGGTGCGACAATTTTTGTCAGGCTTTTTAAAGCAGATTTACGTTAGAAAGGCTAATCAAGCCGTAAAAGGATAATATGCATTGGGAATTATCAAATAGTTTATTAGAAATGATCTAACAAAGTAGTAGGAAAGCACGAGAGCCAGAGAGAGAGAGAGAGAGAGAGCCAAAGCTGGATAGAGAAAGCAGTTGAGCGATCCAGAGTCACACAGAGAAGTCAAGTCAGAATGAGCATAAGAGAGACAGAAAAAGAGAGCAGGCGAGCGAGACAGAAAGAGAGAGCAGGCGAGCGAGACAGAAAGAGAGAGAAGGCGAGCAAGACAGAAAGAGAGAGCAGGCGAGCGAGACTGAAAGAGAGAGCAGGCGAGCAAGCCAGAAAGAGAGAGCAGGCGAGCGAGACAGAAAGAGAGAGCAGGCGAGCGAGACAGAAAGAGAGAGCAGGCGAGCGAGACAGAAAGAGAGCAGGCAAGCGAGCCAGACAAAGAGAGCAGGCGAGCGAGCCAGACAAAGAGAGCAGGCGAGCGAGCCAGACAAACCGAGCAGGCGAGAGAGCCAGACAAACAAAGAGAGCAGGCGAGAGAGCCAGATAAACAAAGAGAGCAGGCGAGAGAGCCAGACAAAGAGAGCAGGCGAGAGAGCCAGACAAAGAGAGCAGGCAAGCAAGCCAGACAAACAAAGTAAAAAAGAGCAGGCGAGCGAGCCAGACGGAAACAAAGAGAGCAGACGATTGAGCCAGACAGAAACAAAGAGAGCAGGGGAGCAAGCCAGACAAAGAAAGAACAGGCAAGCAAGCGAGACAGAAAGAAAAAGTATACGAGCAAGTCAGACAGAAAGAAAGAGAAGGCGGACAAGCCAGACAGAAAGAGAGAAAGAGCAGGTGAGCAAGCCAGACAAAAACAAAGAAAGAGAAGGCGAACGAGCCAGAAAGAAAGAAAGAAAGAAAGAAAGAAAGAAAGAAAGAAAGAAAGAAAGAAAGAAAGAAAGAAAGAAAGAAAGAAAGAAAGAAAGAAAGAGCAGGTGAGCAAGCCAGACAGAAAAAGAGAGAGCAGGCAAGCGAGCCAGACAAAGGAAGACAGAGCAAGAGGGCGAGCCAGCCAGAAAGAAAGAAAAACAGCAGGCGATCGAGCCAGACAAAAAGAGCATATGAGCAAGCCGGACCGAAAGAAAGAGAAAGTGAGCAAGAAAGAAAGAAAGAAAAGAGCAGGCAAGCGAGCCAAGAGAAAGAGCAGGAGAGTGAGCCCAACAACAAAAGAGCAGGTGAGGAAGCCAGAGCCAGACAGAAAGTGCAGGCGAGCAAACCAGGCAGAGAGCGTGAGCACCAGGCTGAAAGAGCGACTCAAAGCAGGACAGCAAGTGAGAGCAAAATAATGGAAACAGAATGAGGTGAAGCAAGCAAACAAGAACAAGCTAGCCAGAGAGTGAAAGAGTGAGCTAGAGTATGCAAAAGAAATAAAGCGAGATAAAAGACCAGGCTGAGGAAGGCTGGGGATCATCAGCATCTCAAACATTCTCTCAGTTGCTTTTAAAGAGATTTTGTCAGCAGAAAATGACTGTTCAAACCAAGCACAGTCACTTTGTACATCATGACGTGGCCACGCAGTTCAGAATACTTTCCCATGTTCTTGTTTTCCATCTATCTCTACCATTCTTGGGCTCCTGTAAACTAACCTTTGCGCTGACCAACTCCCTTTAACCCTTATAAAATCCATAGCGGGTGGGAGATTTCTCTGCAATCAGCGCAGTCATCATCTATAGGTTGTGTATGGCACTCAGCCCGGTACAAGCTTAGCACTAATTATCGGTTTAATCGGAACTTGTGGTGTTATCTGTGGGACTAATTAACGTCTTTACCAATAGATTATTGTGGAGTAAGAAAGAAAATAAAAGGTTTAACCAGATGAAAATCCTCTTAGCCATAAATATACCATAATTTACAACCAAGTCCTGCACATAACAAATAAGTTTACATTTATACATTCAGACCTTAAATATTTACTACAGATCAATATGGGATAATAACCCTATAGTAATATTTACGTTGACATTCGTTCTATGGTTCGGTTTAGCACTGATCTCTCTTAACAATTATCATCCTAAAATATGAATTAATTCTCTGTTGCCTCTTCTCCATCACAATCAGCGACTCCCCCATAATTATAAGATCAGCTAGATTAGGTTTCTTGCTTATCGCAGCATGATACCGGCTCTGACAAACTATTTCAGATTTCAGCTTTTTCAAACACAAGTTTCATGGAAACTTTCCTGGAACCTTAAAAACAGAGAAATTCCATCAATTCATCATCTGACAAGTCAATAATCTGAAATCTTGTGAGATTGTATCTAGAAGTGAGCGATTCTCCCGAAATTAGGCGGATTCACTTGATTCTGCCAATAGATCCAAATAAAATTGGTCAAGATGGAAAGTGTCCTGATTGCAGAGAAAAGTCATTACATATTGATAGAAGGTGTCCCTGGACCTAAAAGCATATTAAAAGGGTTAAAATGTTTGGGATTTTTTTTTTTTTCATAGCAAATATTTTTTATTTCCTTGGCTAATGTAGTTCTGCTCCTACACTGCTGACCACCACGCCAGGTTACCCTCCAACAATAAACACACACTAACACTGCTACATAAACACCCACTAATACTGCTATATAGTGTTAGCATGTATGTGTGTGTGTGTGTTTTGTATATCAGTGTTAGTGTGCTTATATGACATCTATAAACACACACAGATATATAAATGCACACACGCTCCCTAACACTATATCAGAGTTAGCGTGTGTGTTTATATCAGTGTTTGTGTGCTCTATACAAAACACACTAACACTGATATATAAACACACACGTTAACACTGATATATAGTGTTAGCGAATTGTGAGTCACAACTGTTTTTGTATGTCCGAGACCTCGGGCTCCATCCCTGCTGTCCCTATCAATAGAGGCGCTCTAGCTCACCCTATTCCCCAGGATACTTCTGTAGGTGAAGATGCCAGGGCCACCCACCACACTTGCCTTATCAACTGTATCCGCCCTTTGTCTGCTCCCTTCCCCCACTCAGGGAAGAGGGGAGCTGCCATGCACTGCAGTACACCAAACAGACAAACAAGGCAATACAAACCGGTGCAACTGAAAATACCAAGCATACAAATATTCACTCACATTTAACAAAGGAATGCACCGGGGAGTGGAGGACGGAGGAAAAACCAAAGTAAGAGGAGGAAAGGGAATTATCACACTTACAAACCCACATAACAGTCACTGATGAACCCACCATACACCTTCTCATATAACCACCAAACAAGAGTCTCCTGCCATGCAGCATAAGCTAGCTCTCACGATGTGTGCCAGTCAGGGCCCAGATTATATAGGGGATAGGCGTGACTAACCAAGTGCAGCTGAGAGCTCAGACTCCCAAAGTTCCCAACACAGCCGATTACCGTAACCCCTGTACTGTCAAAATAAATTTACACCGTTTAAAAAGGTGAAGTGCTTCTAATCAGTGCAGGGGTAGGAGAAATCAGACGCTGCCGTCTTCAGGCTCCTCTCTGTTGTGGTAACCCCGTGATACTGTGTTTATATATCAGTGGTAATGTGTGTGTGTATATCTGTGTGTGTTTGTTTAGCAGTATGAGTGTGCGTTTATATATTGGTGTTAGAGAAAAACACACATGCTCACACTGATATACAAAACACCCACACTAAAACTGATAGACATACAGCTCCATACACTGTAGTGGCTGCTACAATGTGCTGCAGCTTATCTTCAATTGAAGAGCATAAGAGCTGAGCTGCAGTACCCGGCAGTGACCACTACATGGTGTATGGAGCAATACTGTTCCACTCTGTACACTGTTTCCACCCAGAGTTGAGGACAGCTGACCGGGGAAGGTGTGTGTGGGTGCAGTCCCCCCACTAATACGATATTGATGACTTATCATGCTGATAGGTCATCCATATAGAAATGGTGAACCACCCCTTTAAAATTCTGAACTCTCAAAAGGGGTATTCCCACCTGTCCACTGAATAGGTGATCAACACTATATTTGTGGTCCAATCTCAAGGGACTTATTCCCTTCCCCCATCTACAAGACCAAGGTTAGATCTAGTTTGTAGACAGGTGGTCAAGCATGCACCCAGTTACATTTTGGTAATCGGTGGGGGTCCTAATATTCCAAACGCCACCAGTTTATCATATTTCATTTTTTTTTTTTATATTTAAAGAAAAGATCTAGAATTTTTTTATCTGGATTTCGCGGACGAATTTCCTATATTCTAACAGCGATTCCCCATTATACAAAGAGCAACAATAATGTTATTTGCAAATGAATAATTTAAGGCGTTTAATGCCATTTCTATTTACACAGAGCACAATTAGGAGAGAAAAATTCTTACAAGTAGGAAAAAAAAAATCTGTTTTAAATAAAAAAATAAAAGGTGCATTCAAATATTTGCATTGAAAGCGAAACTCCTTGTTTCTGGAGCGGCTGCGCTGTATGTATATCTAGTAAGGTGGAAGACACAATGGGGATTTAATAGCATTGTATAAATACTGCATTAGATGTAAGTGATTAATCGGACTCTTGGAGGTCATTTTACTTGTAGCAAGATAAATAATTTAAAGAACCTCTGGAAGGATTTACATTCTGAAATGTTCCGCTAATAGCCGGGGGTTAAAAGATTTTGTTTTTGTGCTAAGTGTTCCAGGTAGATCTGTACGTGCAGCTTTATCAAGGAGCAGTGGATTTATCGCCAGTCGATCCGGATAAAAACCCTCATTCAGCTTTATATATAAATTTTCACTATGGTAACTGTGCCAGACAGAGGAACTAACATTAGAAAATTATCTATTGTTTAAATCAAAATTTTATAATTATTGTTAGTTTTTTTTTAAATTATTTTTTTTTTAATAATTTTTGCCAATTTTTTTCTTCATAGCAAAGTCTGTATTAAAAATAGTACAACAGAAATCTTGCAATGTGCAAACCGGCCTCCGGGGATTTTTTTAGACTCTAACTTCCTGTTGTATCAGGAAATAACATATGTACATAGCCACTATGGTCAAGCCCTCTATTTTGCATTAAAGCATCCAATGGGTGTGGGCAAAAGATAATAGTGACGGAAGGAGATACAGTGCCAGCTGTGACATCGTCTACTGTGACTGGTAGATCCTTGGTTATCAGCTGTGTCACTTGTTATTGCAATGCTGTCTCTGCTGATAAAGAACCTGCTGAAATCTCTTCCAGAAAAGTCATGAAGTTTGGGTCTAATAAAGCCCTAAAGACCAGAGTGAAAAGTGCTAGCTTTGTTTGTTTGTTTTTTTAAGATTGTGATATAGGGGGGGAGGGAATTGCAATTTTTTTTTTAATACGTGGTACATAAAAACCTGATATAAACAATAGATTCTTTTTTGATGATGGCTTCCCTTTAAAGAGCACTGACCAAGATGGAAAACCTTTCATGTCCCGATTTTTGGGTCGTCGCGACACTAGCCCAACAAGAAAAACGACACCTGTCTCATAGTAATCCGATGTGCCAGTGCTGAGAAATCGAGCTTTAAAGCCACATGCAAATTTGACAGGAAGTGCTCCCTGATCATCGACACGCCCCCAATGCACTTCATAACTAATTTGCATATGGCTTTAAAAGCTTGATTTCTCAGTCACGGCACATCGGATTACTACAAGACAGGTATCATTTTTCTTGTTGTGCTGGGAGCTATCCAGCCGTACAACTTGTTTCATTAGTAAAATTGTCATCAGGGATCACTTTAAATAAAAAAAAAATCCTTTTAAAAGACCATTGTATCAAAAGCAGAGCAGATATTTGTAGCCATACGTCGAGCTGTGACATCCGTCCTATAAAGCATTATTTAATCAGAGCACGGACCGTCATGACCAGGCTCACAAGTCCGGGTCCTTGGAAGGATACCACGTCTGGGTGCCAAACCAATAAGCCAGAATATTAAACGCAGGATTTGGTGGTTTCAGAGAATTTATAGACCCCGTGGCTTTGATCCAGATCATTTTGTTTAGTTGTATATTAAATAAAAATCCTAGCATCCCATTACTCGCAGATAGGCGATCGCTGATTTATGTGGCAGATGCAAGTGAATAATAGGGTGCATGAGAATGCAATCTGTGAAAATGGACTGAGAGTAGCGGAGCAATAAACCTCTCTGTATCCCTCCACTTTAATCACCCTAAACCAAGTTAATGTCCCCCGTACTCACTACTGGGATATTGACTTTCCCGTCATTGCCGTGACATTTTATTTAAAAAGTGCATCATAATTAACCTGATTTTTCGCGTGAAATATTATGCTGAACCCCCTCACTATGGTTATTGGATGGGGTGTAGTACATCACTATGACCAGTAGATGTCCTCACCACCAATTGAAAAGCAGGTACGGTAACTTGTGTTGTGGAGGAGGGACTTTAGCACATTTGCCACAAAATAGGCACGAGCACTTTGCAATTGTACCCATTTAAGAAGATGACTCATGAGTCAACTGCCTTAAGTTCTACATATGAGAAGAGACTTTTAGCAGAATTTAAGATATTTATTATTTTCTAGGAATAGTTTGTTATCTGCCGTCCTCAATTATACATAATGTTTCCTCTAGTAGCTATTCCTGGGAACCCAGAGGTTATAAAAGACTTTTGAGCCTCCCACGTGCACACAACTTTCCATCAATTATTCGACATGAACTCGCTCCGAGAACGGTCACCTGTTTTGCCGGTGTTCTTCATCCACGTCTTGTTCGAAGACTCGTTCTCGAATCCGTCCAGTACAAGCTCTTGGAACTCATCCCGAATATTGGCAGTGTAATCAACAATGTCTATGGGGGACTGGTGAAGGCCTTTACAATCCACGCTGGTCAGTACCCAGTTCTCAGGTCCATAAACACCTGTAGACAAAAAAAAAGGACACCCGTTAATATAAAGCAAGAGACCTTCAGAGCCGCTAATAAACATTCACACATCAGTAGGCTAACATCAAAGAGGGTCCGCGAACTGGAAATAAGTAGTTATTATAGGGCACTCCGCTTATAACTGACCGCTGAATTCTCTTTCAATCTGTATTCAACACAAAATCAGAGAAGTGTGTGAAATTGGCTGCTGATTGCATTATTTTAATAGCCAAGCCAGCCCCCTTCTCTGACAAAGCCATTGTAGGTGGAGAAGGAAGCGGCTAAGCCATTAAAATAATCAGCCAGCCTCCTATTACAGCCGTTTTATAGAGAAGGGGCGGCATAAAAATTAAAAGGACCAATCAGCCAGCCCCCTTGTGTCACAGTCTAGCCATTATTGACATGAGCAGTCAGCCACAGCCATTGGTTATGAAGAAAGAAGCAGCTGAGTTATTAAAATCAGCAGTCAGCCAGCCCCCTTCTTGCTCAGCCATTGTATATATGAGGGGGGCAGCTTAGCTTTAAAATGATTACTCAGCCAGCCCCCTTCAGATACAGCCATTGTACAAAGAAAAGGGCGATTTAGCTATTAAATTGATCAGCCAGCCATCTTCTCTTCAAGAGCCATTGAATACAGAGAAGGGTGAAGCCTAACTATTGAAACGAGCAGTCAGCCAGCCCCCTTCTCAATCATCCATTGTAAAAAAGAAGAAGGGGGCAGCCTAGCTATTGAAACGAGCAGTCAGCCAGCCCCCTTCTCAATCATCCATTGTAAAAAAAAGAATGGGGCAGCCGAGCTATTGAAACGAGCAGTCAGCCAGCCCCCTTCTCAATCATCCATTGTAAAAAAAAAGAAGGGGGCAGCCGAGCTATTGAAACGAGCAGTCAGCTAGCCCACTTCTTCGTCAGAGCCTACATATGCACAGAGAAGGGGGTAGTGTTTGCTCTTCACTTTGCAAACAAACCTTAAAACCCTAAATACAAAACACCTCCTAAAAACAAGGATCCGTCAACAGCAGCATGCTGACCGTTTCCACACTGCAAAATACAATAAAATGTTGCATTTCGTGACAGGAGATCACAGATCTAGCAAGTTCATGGATAAGATGGTGAAATTCACACTTATCTGGGGAATAGCCAAAGTAAAGAATTGTAGCAAATACTGCATTGTTTGCTAACACAATGTACATTCGCCACTTGGAAGTGGCTTTGGCAGGATACAAAGTATCTAAAGACAACACCAGAGTCCAAGTCCAAGAACCTGTGTCCTCAGATTACTGAGAAGGAGAAAAATACAAAACAAATAGGGATCACAAAAGTCTGCAGGCAGGAACAGCGACTAACCGGGCGCGAGGATGAGGTTTATACCGAAAAGACGCTTGAGTTCATGAGCGGGCAAAACCTGGTGCAGAGACGTCAGATCATTACTTTTAATTCAATGTCACTAATTAGCGCCGAGGACAGCGGAATTTGAAACAAGACTAATTACGTGAACATGTCTTGTACTTGTGTCTTTTTTCTTGCAATAACCTCATATGACATCGCATTTTTTTTTTCAGTTTTTAAAAGCATGCCTCATGTTCAGGCGAGTTCTCAAAATAATTTGTCATGCAGGTACGGACTAGGGCATTTGAAATCACACAGATCCATGTTGTCCCTGTCCCCATGAACCAGATGGAATACATTACTAATATAACCCTGGATGGAGGAAAGGAAGATTTTCTTCCAGACCAATATTTCTAATGATACCCGTGGCTGCTGGGGTAAGTGACGGAGTCAGCGACTTTGTGCTCCATCATAACCCTTAACAATATGGGTGTATTGAAAACACCAATTCTGTTAACAACGTAGCAGACAAGGCGGCCCACGACCAGACAGGCCCTTCTGGCATTTGCCAGAATTGCCAGATGGCCAGTCCGGCCCTGTTGTCATGTGTGTACTTGAGTAATAACACCATTTCTGGCCATTATGACTTTTATCCTGCATTTTTCCACCAAAAGGTTCACACTGGTTTTCAATTGACGCTGAGCTAGTAGGAAGAGACCACAAGAATGATGTCGACAACACACAACACACAGAGACAGAATAGATTCCTGCTCTCTCCTGTCTCTATGTAACATGTTCAGAAGCAGCAGCAGAAGC
>VIAB01000002.1:131168-150182 GCA_009801035.1 Oophaga pumilio | reverse complement strand
ACGTACTCTGGAAACCTCCCAGAAACTACGTACTCTGGAAACCTTCCAGAATCTAGGTACTCTGGAAACCTCCCAGAATCTAGGTACTCTGGGAGGCTTCTTCAACAAGTGAGATAAGGAGTGAGGTATGTCTTCATAAAAGGGGTATGGCTACGGACAAGTATTGCTGGTTGTGCAAACTTGGTTCCTTGTAGACAAAAGTTGGCAAGTATGATTTAGGTGTCAATCACTAGGAGGTAACAGAGAGGTTCTGCAGCCTGATAGCGAACAGGAACAAAAGCAATATTGGAATTAATCTTTGTTGTTGGCAATATTATACAAGCCGGCTATAACCAGGAGCAACATATGCTCCTTACTCTCAGATTGTAAAATGATATTCAAAACCCAAGTAATGCTTTACATCCCGCAGCCCCGTAAAGTTCAGGGGAACCAATTAATAACTAAGAGACGTTCTATTCCAGCTGTATATTTCACGTCGCTCCCATAAATGCACATATTAATAATGCATAAAGCACATTAAGAGAATTGTGTGTGTGAATCCTCCAGTAGACTTTTAGAGGTTCACCACATCAATCCGCCAACCGGTCATTTTTTGCTCCTCCGGTCCTACAAACAGGGCGCAGCGTACTACTGATTAAATCTTTAAACCGACAGGAGCGTGACCTTGACAAGTAGAGAGCTGCTGCACACCAAAAGGGATCAGAGAGGTGAAGAAATGAAGATGAAGAGTCAGATTTTGGTGCCTCAGGACATCTCTGATAGAACATAGCAGGGAAGAAATCTAATTGTGCAGAAGAGCCAGGCTTGAGTCACTCAAGTTTGGTGGCTGAGATGAGCCGCTTGATACAATTACTGGTATTTACATCAGATATGAGAAGCCTGAAGTCTCCATAAGAAGCAACACACTATGAAAAATCTATACCGATTATACCATCTAGGCTATAAACTAAACGGATACCAGGTGGCACTCAAGAATGGGTTCAAACAACGCAGGCAGGAGGCACTCATGGGGCCCAAAACAAGAATTTACGTTAAAAGGGTTTGTTCGGTTTAAACGATCCTCCATAAATAAGCTGATCATAAGGTTTCCTCCTTTGATTTGCAGAGAAACCTGGTGGCAAGTGCTTACTTTCCCTGCAGCACCCCCACAGGTGAAATGAAGCACAACAACGACACCCACTGAAGTCAATGGACTGTCTACAGAATGTATTGCCATGGTGGTCCTCAAGAGTGAGACGGTCATGGAAGCCTGACTAATCGGTGGGAGTTCATTAGATAATATAAGTGAATACCTGATGTATAGACAGAAGGGGGCTGGCTTAGCCTTGAACCGGCAGAGGAAACACTAGTGTCAAGCACAAGTCTGGAAGTTGATCACCAGGGGTAGCATCTATAATATGTGTTTATCAAAAATCCATGCCCTTTATAGTGGAAGCATAAATCAGCCATTGTTTCAACTACCTTCTTGGGTGATCCATTTCGAATCACGACACATGGGTGCAGCTAGGAAGGGGCAGGACTGGAATTTGCCCTGTGCACTGGAGGTGTTGAGTATGGATAGTAAAGGTCAGGAGTGTGATGGTGGTAATTCTGTTGTGATCCTTCATTTCCATAACCTAATCACTCTTATTTTTAAAACATGGAGACCAATTCTCCCAAGCAAACTAGTAGTCTTCCTTAAAAAATTTTTTCCAAAAATAGAAGTTTTTGAGATTTAGAATATGACTGGAGCTCTACGCCGTCAGACAGGGACCTCCGATCTCCGACAGATGGGCAAACATTACATTTACGGCTTTATTTATAACTTTCCGCCAGGCCAGCAGTTACTATAAAGCAACCTCATACCCTAACGATGCCGCCTAATAAATTATGTATTCCAGATGTAAAAAAAAAAAAACATGCGGATGTCGGCCCAGGCGACACAGGGTTAAGACACCATCACTTTGCGTTTCTATACTGTTCACCCCTTTGCGTCCCATCGTCCCCCACTTGGACAAACACCACCCCGCGAAGCAAATCAACTAGCACCGTATTAAATTAGTCGCTACTGAGCCAAATCATATTGATCCGATTCCGTACACACAGCCTCCAGAGCTTAATTCATAATTTAATCTCATGAATAGATCTAGTGATGCAGAAAAAAAACAAAACGCTAAATGATTGTATTATGAATAGAGAAGTGTGTAGCATTCATGGTAGGACGGCCGGTGAAATAAACACAGGATTTATCACGCACGAGCCGTCCAACTATGGGGCCGCGAGGAGACCCCCCTCCCCAATTTCTGAGCGCGCTTCTTGTTCTCATACACCATAAACACAGAATTTTACGTTAAAGGAGTTTTTCTCTTTAAGAAACCCATCCCTGGCTTCAGTTTCTTTAAAAAAAAAAAACGCTTTACTCCCCTTCTCCAGGTCCATTGTCTAGACTCTGCTGCTTCTTTATGTATTTGTCATCGTCTGCAAGGCTTAAGTCACGTCAACAGCTGAGTACACCGATTGACTGCAGCGCTGTCTATGTGAAATCAGCACTACAGACGAGAAGCAGCAGCAGAGACTTAACGATGGACCGAGTGAGGGTGAGTAAAGAACAAGTAGTTGCATTTTTTGTAAACAAACTGCAGTTCTGAAACTGGAACACCCCTTTAATATTTCGGGATCTCCTAAGGATCCTCATCTATTAGTCAGCGTGTAAAGTGGTTTCAAAAAGCATCTGGAGGATCCATCGTGGACTATACAGACCAGCAACGATCATTGTGCAAAGACATCTTCCACCCCGGGTGACACAGCAGGGAAATTAAAAACCTACTGCCCCATTAAACCTAAATCCCGGGAGTCCCAACATGTAGCCACTTGGTGTCGGATTCATCAAGTGGTTAACACCATTTTTTTTTTTTAATTTGGCATTAAACTACTTGAAAATGTACAAAATTTTATTGTAAATTTGAAATGTGCAAAAAAAAAAAAAAATTTTTTTTTTTTTTTTTTTTACACCAGTTCCAGCCAAACATTCAGATAAATCAACTTTATGAGTGGGCAGAGTTCGACCAGGAGGGGACAACTTCACAATTTACTAAACAAAGTGGCGTAAATTACATCAAACATGCAAATTAGACAGTAACTGGAGTATTTCTTATAGTGGCGCATCCCAGCTGAAAGAAACAATAGATTCATCAAGAGGCGCATGTATCTCAATGAATTTTGGGGCATTTTAATCCATCGCTCACTCAATCAAAAACTACGGGCAAAATACCAGCTGTGATTTTATAATGGAGACATAAAAATGCTCACCCACCAAACCCCCGACGCGCGTTTCACAAATGGCTATCATTATATGGTCATAGTCATTGGGTGACTATACGTATATACTAGTAATGCTAACATATAGACACCCAATGACTATGACCATATAATGATGGCCATGAAAGCGTTATATAAAATACAGCCTACAGATAGTAAACTTATCAGGGATACTTGTGAAACGCGCGTCGGGTCTTTGGTGGGTGAGCATTTTTACTATTCATTATACTCTGTGTTTGATACTGTCTGGGATTTTTATCTATAGGCTGAATTACAGTATATATAACTCTTTCATGGCCATCATTATATGGTCAGTCATTGGGTAACTATACGCTAGAATTATTAGTATATACTATATATTTTAGTGAGTCATCCACCAGTCTGTCCTTGTGTCTATTTTGAAATTTTTATTGCATTTTTTTTTTCATATTTTGTATCAATTAATGTTATCACTTTAGTCCTGGAACTTTTTTTTTTGTTTTTGGTATTCTAAAAATACATAGACCAAGAGAGAAAGAAAATACTGATACCTGTCAGAGAATACAGACACTAAATGTAAAAAGCAGCTTTAACAAATAAAATAAGTAAAAAGATAAATCTTAAAACCTCACAAAATATTGCAATTGATTGATCTTTAAAGGGGGTTATCCTCAAAAGATGAATTTCTACCCTATCCATAGGAACGAGAATGACCTGCTGATAACTGGGGTCTCACCAATGGGACCTTGAGGAGGTCTCAAAAAAGAAAGTCTGGAACCCAGAGAATGAGTCTCTGGAGAACACAGAAGAGGTGCTTGTGCTCGGTCTCCGCTCCATTCATTGTCTATGGGACTGCCTATATAGAGCATTCGGCTATTTCTAGCAGCCACCTAGACCAGGGTTCCTAAACTCCAGTCCTTAAGGCCCACCAACAGGTCATGTTTTCAGGATTTCCTTAGCATTGCTTAGGTGATAATTGCATCACCTGTGCAATACAAAGGAAATCCTGAAAACATGACCTGTTGGTGGGCCTTGAGGACTGGAGTTGAGGTACCCTGACCTAGACAATGAATGGAGTACAAGCTGAACGCGAACCTCTGCTCCATTCAAAGCCAAATTTTCAGGATAACTGGAGTTCCCGCAGTCGAATACCCAGCGATCAGCAAATTATTAGATTTCCAATTAATAGGGAATTTCTTGATAATCCTTTAACAATAAATGCAAAAGCCAAAGCAGATGCCAAAAAAATACAATTCACTCCTCTCCTCTAAAACTGAAGCATAAGACTCTGTTCACACTTGTGTTTTCCAAATTTGTCATATAAAACTTTATTACACCAGTTCATCCACAGTTATAAAAAAAAAAAAAAAAAAAAAAAAAAAAAAAAAAAAAAAAAAAAAAAAATCTTACTTGCCTGCTGCCACCACTAGAGGGCAGTTGTGCATACAACTCCTATAATGGCACACAGATGAATACAGATTGTCCCCCTAGTGACGGCAACAGAGAATAGCAGAAAAGGGCACTGTAATCTAGATTAGAAAGCACTTAAAAAGAACCTGACTTCATGTCATTTCAGTCTATGTCAACATTGTTTAATTTACTGTATAAGCCTCAAGTCTTTTTTTTTCTACTTTTCCCTCCATTTTACAGCATTGTCCCTACTGACTCCACCAATATGAAAGGAGAATACAATATTGTGAAGTGTTGGGAATATTGCAGGAATAGGATTTGACAATTTGAAAAAAAAAAAAATTGGCTGAAAAATGTAATTGTGAAATTGATTAAAAGAAAGCTAAAATTATTCTTGCAAATATTGGCCAGACGTGTAATAATTGCTATTGAAATCCCCAGGGAAATTAACATGAGAAATGGAAAATAAGCTTCCCCGGTAGCACATTGCCCAAATGGTACTTGGAAGTATATTGTTCATTTCAACAATTTGACTCCGATACGCCACGGGGCCGCGAATCCCATCCTCATGTTTATGTATACACATTTATATAGTGATGGTACACAAAAATCAGAAAAATAACTCCGCATGTAGAATAGTCACTTTGCTTGTGTCTGTAAGAAAAGGAGGAGTAGCTGAGTCACTTCCCGTCAGTAACTAGGATAAGGTGTTATCTGAGCATGCTCGGGTGCTAACCGAGCGTCTTTGGCGTGCTCGAAAAATGTGTTCTAGTCCCCGCGCCTGCATGTCTCGCGGCTGCTCGACAGGAATTCAGAAATAGTCACTTTGCTGGTAAAGCAAGATGCATTTTTTTTTTCTGCTGCAAAAACATTCACGCGCTGAGTTTCTTGCCACGGTTTTTCCCGTACTGGCTCTATAGGAATATGGCCATTTACACATGCATTAACTGAGCCTAAAACGTGAGTCTGCGCATTTACCCACTGAACCGCCACATCCTGCAGCAGCGACCTAATAGACAATGCTGTCCTCCGAGTCGGGCATTGTTTGCTTTTCCGTTACCGCCACCCTTGCACCTGGAAGTGCGGAGCCGATGTATCGTTTCTGACATGTGTGATGAATTAATCCGCAGTGATCTCCTACCAGAGGTCACATAGATCCCTTCTGATGTGGAATCTTCCGGGGCGGCTGAAACAAAGGCTCAGCTGATACAAGGACGGATTATTTATTTGTTTTAATAAAACAAAAAAAAGAAAAGGCTGGTCGAAGTGTTCCATTATCCGGAGGACAATGATCTGCTTTGAAATCTGGCAGGCCTGCAGAGGAAGGTGCACAATGGAGGCCCCCGATGGGACCCCACCGTCAGCACAATGAAAGGACTTTGAGTGCACATCTAGAAAGAGACCATTTCAATACACACACTGTTACATAGCAAAAGGTTCAAAATCTGCAAACACCTCACTAACCACACACACAAATACAAATAATTGCTAAAAAAAGCATCTAATAAAGGAAAAAAAAGGGTAAAAAGTGAAAATAATTAACCTCTATTAAAACAGGCATTTTATTGAGTATTTTCATTTAGAAACTTTGCTTTGAAAGAGATTATTACATTTATGGATATCGCCCTCCTTCTATACAGACTCAACAAGCAGCAGCTCTTACCGATCTGGTCGCTTTAGTTTTTTAGAGGACCTGTTCAGTTTTTTTAACCAAGCATCTCCTCTAATTGCTGTCACCTCGCTGATTCAGGAACAGTTTTTCTTTCTCTTCTGTGCCCCTCCGTTCCAAAGTTATGTCCGTCGGAAATAAAGATGTCAATTTTTCAAGTCAACCAACTGGGCATGCAGCACAGAGGTTTTGTAGGCGTGGCCGTGTTTTGATTGGTCAGTGACCGAGGAGAAAAAGCAAACGCCCACAGAGAAGTTCAGTGGGTTACGCCCAGTTAATTGAAGGAAATATTTGCATAGTTATTTCAGGGGGTCATAACTTTGGAACGAAGGGGCACAGAAAAAAAAGAAAAACTGTTCCAGAATCAGTGGAACAGCGCCAACTGGAGGATGTACTCTGTATAAATTAAAGACATCCCCTGAAAAGGTCTCTTTAAATGGCTGCATGTAACACTACATTTCCACTACAGGAGAATTGAGGAGTCTGATCTCAGGAGTCACTTCATATTATTGTTTATTTCCAAAAAAGAACGTTCATGAGCTATACTCTAAACTTAACGCTAAAACTAAAGGTGGAAATATTTCGGAGTGCTGTAAATTTCTGTTTAAAATGCTGAAAATGTGACAATGTTTGTTTTATGGGCCTGCCGTGAGATTGGTGACTGCAGCTTAGTTATACTGTCTAAAGGTAGTCTAATACCAGTCTAGTTTCAGAGGACCAAGCTAGTACAACAGTTTTGTGCTTTTAGACAACTGGTGTGGCCGCAGTGTAAAGCACAGAGGAACAAGTTCTATAATAAGGCAGTGCTTGTACAGTCAAATAATATGATATATAATCACAAATTAGCCCACAAGGTTTGATTCATAAAGGATCCTGCACATTTCAAGATTTGTATTAGGGATTGTCTAATTTAGATATTTTTTTTCTTTTTAGAAGTCCTGTTAGAAAAATTCAATTACAGGAGGATGAATCTCTGCTGGATTTCGCAGTGATAATCTGCCCCATGCCTGGACAACCCCTTTAAGATGATAACTGTAAGGAACTGCAAGGAAAAATAACAGGATAAAAAAAAAAAAACATCCAGATAATAGCCATGTCTTGCGCTGCTTAGCTTGATGCTTGTTATTTCGATCACAGGATTGCTGTCGGTGACATCAGTGTAATGAACAACAGCTGTTTTGCATGGATATATGCTTCTTCAGGCTCACACGGTTGTATCTCTATGTAAACTCTACACCAGCTATCCATTTTCCCTGCAGCACTCCCACAGGTGAAAATAAGTATTACATGAGCAAAACATTTTTTTTTTCAGTGGGAATTCTGCATCATCCAGGCTTCCTGGATATTCCAGAGAAAGCGGTGCTCTTTGTAGTCTTTCTACATGGCTGGCAAATTATTATTTTTTTTGTAGAAAATGTGACCAAGACAAAACAAAGGAATGTTAAATGTTCCTCTCTTCCTGGGATAACTACCCAACCAGCTATCTAACAAAAACAAATTCACAGAATCGATTCCAGACACAGTCTAATTGTTAACATTCATTTTCCTTTTGGCAGGGAAGGTGATTAACATTGTATCAAATGACACAATTAATCAAAAACAGGCCCCGATCACAACTTCCTCGAAGGGTGGAGTTTCCTTTCCAATAAGGCTCCCAGAGAACAAAATTAATTTTGAACGTACTATCGGCGAAACTCATCAGACGCTGTTACTGCAAGATACAAGCGCTGTGAAATCCGGACTGGAAAATGGAAATTAGAAACACATTACAAGTTTTGTTCATTAAACTGTAGACGGCAACAATGTTACTAGGACTTGTCCTTGGGATGACACCAAAGTCATTAACAGGGGAGCTAGACTAAAAGTACGGGGTCTGATTAATCCGAGTAATAAACCCCCAAAAATATATTTAATATAAAAGTATCATTAATACCCAACAATATTAATAATTAACTATTTAACAGTCTTCTTCTGGATCTCGAGTCACGGCGACTTGATGGATGGACAATCCGTAGGAAGATCGTTCTTGTGCAACCCTAGATAGGTCCACCAGGGTCTTCTCGGCCTATATTTTGATATTATCAAGCCATAAAGATAAAACTAAATTAGTAATCGTGATCGGCATGGTCATGCATGTACTATGGATCCGTGGGGTATGCTTCCGCAATATGGACTAGCATGGGCAACACGGTGGCTCGGTGTCCAAATCTGACCAACGGTAACATTTGTATGGAGGGGTTTTCTTATCTAGCTACTTCTCAAATTAAAAAAAAAGTAGATTAAAAGCCTCGGAATACACAACCCCTTTATAAATGAATGCTGCATCCCTGCCCTTCCGTGCCATTGATATTTATATAGAGGGTCCCGATGTACCGCCAGACTATAGTGGAACATGCCATGTATGAAAGCACACATGGTGCCTGGGAGTCCGTAATATTATCCTCCATGGACCCATGCTCATGGCCAAGGTGTTCCCAAAGCAAGACTTTGCCCACAGTGGTAGAATACAGTCTATGCCGGGATTGTACATTCCGTACTTCCCAACCGGTCTGATTTTGCTAGAAGAGTTCTAAGAATCGGTCAGAAAAAGAAGCGGCGCAGAGCAAAACCATGCCCTAGTGTGGAAAGTCCCTGTGCACTCCTGTGGCAGAGCTGAAATGGTACAAATTTTGCAGCATAAATGTACTAAAATGGTGCCGTTTATCTACCATTAAGTTTTTGGGTTTTTTTGCTTTTTTTTTTTTCCATATGGACCTAAAATCATATTTTGACATTTGGTTTCATTAAAAATGTTTACACAGCTTGACTTCTATAGCCTCTGTGCTGCACTGTTTCTTGATGGCTGAAGAAGGAGTTGACAGAGAATCTGTCAGTCAGCCGGCTATGATGATCTGATTGGGAGTTTGTAACTTATCTGTTTGCTTCTAAGCTCCTTTCAACTGATTTATGACCACAGAGCACATTAAAGTTGAATATACAGAGAAACAAAGCTTGTAAAATCCAAAATGATGCAAAAAATTTTAAGGCAACCCAATTGCAAAAATGAAGAGTTATATGTAACGTGAAAAAGAAGAAAAAAAAAGGAAAGAAAATAACCAGGAAAAACAAACCAGAAAAAAACGAACCGGGAAAAACGAACCGGGAAAAATGAACCAGGAAAAACGAACCAGGAAAAACAAACCAGGAACAAACAAACCAGGAAAAAACAAACCAGGAAAAAACAAACCAGGAAAAAACAAACCAGGAAAAAACAAACCAGGAAAAAACAAATCAGGACAAATCAACCAGGAAAAACGAACCAGGAAAAACGAACCAGGAAAAACGAACCAAGAGAGGAAGAAGAATCGCTAAGCCCTAAATTTTGATAAACCTCAAAATGGGCCAGTACTTGGGACTCTACGCTTTGTACTGATCTGGCTGCTAAGTCAGTACTCTGGAAATAACATTAACTAAAAGTAGATGGATTAAGTCATCATGAACTATTGACATCACTGACGCTGAAAAGCAATACTCCACCCAACATTGTATTAGTGGAAAAACTTGTCATCACGTTATCTAGAGTGGTTGTATCAGGCAGTAGCTGTCATCATGGCCGGGTCAGACGTTCAGCAGGCTGTCACGCTTTACTCCTGTGAACTTCCTACTCACATTTATGGGAAGTTTACTCTGCGGTAACCGCTGCTTTTTTAGCTTTACCCATGGCAGGGTCCTTAGTAATAGAAGAAATAACAAAAGTGCAAATGCAGGCGGACAGATCTGATCAGCCTTCACCAAAGAATACAATCTATATAGGGTGAGATGTATTAAAAGAGAATCTGTCAGCTATGCAATCTGACAAAAGCATGATGTGGGGACAGAGCTCCTGATTCCAGTGATGTGTTACTTAGTTTCCTGGGTGCAGCAGTTGTGATAAAAGACAGTTTTCTCCACTGCAGATCAAGCAGATCTCAGAATGCAGAGTCCTGTATAACCCCAGCCACACAACTGATTGGCAGCTCTCTGTGTACACTGTGCATAGGCAGAAAGCTGCTAATCAGTGGTATTTGTGTGTGGGGGTTAGATTACAAGGCACGAGACACCTAGTCCTGTAGAGATAAAATCAGTGTTTAATCAGCAGGATATTATTTAAAACAGCAAAACACAGCCTAACAAGTGGCATACCACTGGAACCAGGGTCTCTGTCCCTGAATAGTGTTGCTTTCAGATTCCCTTTAAGAGTAAATGTTTCACATACATTTCACCAATGCTGTAAAGCAAGATACCATTTAAGAAGTGCATGTCTATTTAATCGTGTCCTTGAACAAATCTAGGCTACATACAAGCTGGCTTGATTTTCGCCTTAATTTACACTAATTTTTTTGGGATGATTTTGTACATTTTTTTTTGGTCAGGTTTTGCCCAACCCGAAATGGAATAATGGAAGTTCTGGCTCTGGAGACTGAGCTGGAATAATGAAGCGGAGATCATGTTGTAATCATTTGGAAATAAAACAGGTCGTAACAGGCAAATTAAAAATCGGCAGAATGGAAATACAAACAATACAGACCGTTCTCCTTTAAGAGGCCAAACCGCACTGTAGTGCACAGCAAACAACGGCTAAGCTTCCAACAAAAGGAGAGTGGGAGAGCGCGCCTCGGGTCATCCACACACATATGGCACTTCATCTGCAGACTGTGGCCTCTCACACCGAGGAAACATTAAATAATAATAATAGTCATCGCCAAAGGCAATTTGGTCCAGATATACTTATTACTTATAAACAGCCATTCTGCAGAGTGAATAATATCAATAGACAATAGTGTATAATTTACAGATCCGCTCCTTACGCCGCTTCACCCTGTGTAAGTAGCCTTGTAACTGTAAGCAGCAGGCAGAAAAGCACATTTACAGAGGACCTGACACCAGATTTCACAATGCAAACTGCATCCATTACTAAGCGGATCTTACACCTGATGAGGTTGGTGTACTTGTTTTGAAAAATTCTTATCAGAATAACTGTAAAACTCAGATAATAAGATGAGCATTTTATGAGTCCGGCTACGAGTGAGAAAGCTGGTGTCTCACCCCTGACTGACACCTGCAGCTTGTACTGAGTAATGTGAGATCTCAGCAGGGAGGAGGTACTCTGAGGAGCTGTCAATCAGGATGGATGGGAGGACAATCAGCATCTACAAGAAGGAGGGACATTGAGCTATCAGGCAATGTAGGTGGAGATTCAGCATCTGTAGGGAGGAGGGAAACAGAAGCTGTCAATAAGCCTGGATGGACGAGGAGATTCGGCAACGGCAGGGAGGAGGTACACTGAGGAGCTGTCAATTAGGCAAGTTAACCGAAGATTCAGCACCAGCAGAGAAGGGGGACACACAGGTTGTCAATAAGGATGGATGGGAGGATATTCAACACCGGCAGGGAGGAGGGACACTGAGGAGCTATCAATTGGGCAAAGTAGATGTATGTTCAGCACCAGCAAGGAGGAGGTACACTGAGGAGCTGTCAATCAGGACTGATGGGCAGAAAATCGGCATCTACAGGAAGGAGGGACAATGAGCTATCAGGCAATGTAGGTGGAGATCCAACATCTGTAGGGAGGTGGGACACTGAACTGTCAATCAGGCAAGGTAGCCGGAGATTCCGCACCGGCAGGGAGGAGGGACACTGAGAAGCTGTGAATTAGGCAAGGTAGACGTATGTTCAGCACAAGCAGGGAGGGGGGACACTGAGGAGCTGTCAAAGTAGGTGAAGACTGAGCTTAAACTTTCAATTTTACAGCCATTGCAACATGGGCTTAGAAAGTAAGCCTCGTCAGGTCTAAGAAAACGGTTTAATTACGTGTGCAGTTTGCTTTGTAAAATCTGGTGCCAGATCCCTACATTATTAGTAGTAGATTTCGTAATATATAAAAATATACATATGCACAATAGCTTCTGAGCATGGCGTCCTCCCTGTCTAAAGAACTAAGTGGGCTAACCGTTTATATGAGTTTTTCAGAATTAAAAAAACATGGCTGTTTCTTTCAAAAACAGCACCACACCTGTCCACAGGTTGAGTCTGGTATTGCTGCTCAGACAAATTCAATTGATTATAGAAAACACATTTGACACGGTTCCTGAAAAAAAAAAAAAAAAAAAAAAAACGGCCATGTTTTTATAATTCTGGACAACCCCTTGATATAGACTCAATATCATACACCCAATATCATAGAGAAACTACAACACAGTACAATGCCCCATAGGGGAGTGGAGGAACCGGCACGTTCTGACTGGTGCCATTGGATCTTCTGCTCGTTCTCGATGGTAGAGTGCAGCTTGGACTATTAACAGATGGCAGGAGATCCTGAGCCCTAGTAGGAGTCCTATCAGATGTGCTCCAGCAAAATGTATTCCTTCGTGAGGATACGATTACGAAGGGAAATTTTGATGTCATTAATGTGAACCCATACGTACACCTACAATATAATTATCAAGTTGTAAGAATCTAGCGCAATGCAGAAAGAGGTTTCTCCATCCCTCAACTTCATGAAGCCGCACAGAGAATAATGGTCTCGTCTGACTATTTCCCCTACAGCTGTAAGCCACCTCCACTGTAACCTATTAGATGCATCAAGGACATTAGTCGGCTCTGACAAGTTGTCCCTGGAAGGACCTGTCTCCTAGAGGGAAACACGCACACTAATGACAGTAATCTGTGGGTTAATTCCAGCAGCGGTGACTATGTCGCATTGACTTGAATGGTGCAATGGTTAATGCCGGTAAAGAGAGTGAAAAAAGCAGTTGCCGGTTTTACTCGGGACTCGACTCTGACATCCATATAGTGGTCTAAATATTAATATCTTTCAAAATTGAAGGCATAAACCCTGGTGCGGTGGATACTAAGCCAAATATACGGTAATACGTGACCCAGGATACAATCTTACAAAATACAATTACTTCCTCAGTGTTCAAAGCTCGCCTTCTTTAAAGAGGCATTCTCACCTTTCCAAGGTATTCCGAAAATTCCTAAAATGTTCAATTCCCATCTCTGGGATCTACATCAGGAGGATCACAGGAAAAGGGAAGCTTTCCCAGACTGCTGTAAAGAGTTTCCAAATCTCACAATGGTGCCAAAGCATTTGCCGAACTCCCAGAAGGTTTCTATTGTTCAACACTGGTGTGCCCTGTCCGATGGTTGAGCCACGGAGGGGCATGGGAGCGGAGTAGCCTGGAAAAGGGGTTTTAGCCACAAGGTAATTTTTTTTTTTTAAATCCTAATCAATGTACAACTATCCCTCAAGGTTAGCAAGAAGACCTTTCCAGAAAGAAGATCCCAAGAACCATGTCTTGACCAGTGAGATTCCAATGGCTGCAACATCCAGGTGGAACATCGAAGAAGTACCGATCTCAGAGTTGGGACTTGCATCTAAAAGAAAAACTTGGCAAATCCTTTTCGTATATCATGATTTTCTAATTTCGGGATAAGCCACTTATTAAATCCAGCTGTGATCATGGAAGAACACAAAGTAACAAGAAGTGTTTGTGGATAGTTCGTAATTTTAAAAGTAGCGTCTGGTCAAGACTAGCTTTGTTAAAAGTCAGACACAAATGGAGGGGCTACAAGAGCGGATATGGTTTGTAGCAGTGCTTTCACAGGTAGACAATAGGTACCTATCAATATTAACAACCAGCGTGTAATACTACATTTCACCAATAGTGGCCACTGCAGGGAAATGGACGACCTCCCTGAGCTGATCGCAGGGATTTTCTGAAACCAGACTGGTAGCAATGATCTTCATCAGTACAAAAATTGTCTGTTCTGTAAAATAGATCCTTAAAATTAAAATATGTCACAATTTGGAGACTATCCCAGGTACCATAATTACTTTCCAGGCGGTGGACCCGCCATATGCTGCACAAGAAAAATACATACATATTACACTTATTATGACTCATTGCCTTCAGGTCTGTCTCCAGTTCTGTACAGTGTAATTACTCTACACGGAGGCGTTTGAAGTTCCACGGTAATAAAGGCAACGATTAGAGACAGATAGCTGTCATCTGCAGGAAATTTAAAGGTAAGAACAGGTTTTCAGGAGACTAAAGTTTTCAGAATTAAAATTAGTCATTTCAGGAAACTTTTGGCCTTGTTGCATATCTTTAAATCCTTCTATCCCTCTATTCAATAGATGGAAGCCAGTGTTCTTCAACCATTGCCACTCCAGTCAGTCATCAATAAAACTTCATAAAAGGTGCACCAAGACTTGGACATACACCTTAGATACAGTAGTTGTCATCCGTTATTCTTTCCGAGCACCCCAATGGCTGAGCATGCATGCCTTTAAACTGTTGGCAGACACCTCTAGTGGAGGCTTATCATCTGCATGAACATATCATGAAATCCAACAAGTCCAATCATTTTTTCCCACCATCTAGCATTGGTGAAGGGTTAGAATACACAATATATGTATTAGATGGTCAGCCATTTAGCCTTAAAACGGTCAAGGTTGGCCAACGTTCATCTAAAATGATGAGGTTTTGGCTCGGTGCATTATATGTTAGCACACAAGGCCATACAATTGAGGCACAGTAGTGGACAAGAACATCTACCTCTTCTTCAAAGACGTTTCCACCAAGTCTTGTATCGTAAAGGATCAATCCAAAGCCTTAACCCCTACTAGTTCTTTGATCTGGGCTAGATGGGCTGGTAACCATGATTATTTCTTACTATCCACTTCATAAAAAAAGTAAAACATTTTTTACCAATACAAAAAGGGTTCAGTCTTGATAAAGTTCCATGGCTGAGAGAGGATGAAACAGTAAAATCACCACTAGTAGGTTGTTCTTTCTCTAAAATACAAGAGACAACTCCAATCTACATTCCTTGGTGGCATCCCAAGAAGTTATGGTTTGCATTGCCAATTTTTGTTTTGTAACCACAGATAGGCCAAGATGGGGTACATCTAGAATTTATGGGGCCCTATAGCAAAAAAGGGCAGCACGGTGACTTAGTAGTTGGCATTGTTGCTTTGAGACGCCGCGGTTAAAATCCCACCAAGAACATCATTTTGTATGCTCCTCCCATGTTTGCACAAGTTTCTTCCAAGTTCTCCGTTTTCCTCCCACACTCAAAAGACCTACTGATAAGGAATTTAGATTGCGGGGTACGATGGGGACAGGGATATCGGACAGACGCTGCAGAATTGATTGTGCTATATAAGTGAGTAAAATAAGAAATTAAAAAGACCATTATTTTGATCATGTTCCTCAATCTCATCCATCTAAAAGTCAATCCTCTTAAAAAAAAAACAAAAAAAACAACAAAACTACACCCACCATTATGAACGGAATATCGGCTTGAATAATGAAAAAGGGCCTCCAAAAGGTAAGTTAAGCTCATATTCATTGCCATGGTTTCTCCTTAGTAACATCACTAGGTTGACCTTCATTTGGTATTAGAATACATCTACTTTCTAATATTCGATGAACTATAGAGGAAAGAGAATGAGAAAAAACCCAACTAACACTCAATATGAAATAACATAACGCTTAATAACATTTTATGGAAAACAGTGGGAGGAATTTCAGCCCATTCACACCGCTAATGGGTTTTCAAAGACTATATTGTGAATCCAGACATTTGTTTTCATTCAATGAAAACACATTTCAAACAGGGGCCTCGTATGGCAAGACGAGCCACGCTCCTTTTTAGCTTTCCCATTATTGGCAGGTTTCACAAACAAATACTTTTTGTTCTCTATCTAATTAGCCCAAAACTTTGGACAAAAGCGGATGTCCAAGGTTAATATTTTCTATTCTACGTTGTATAAACACGCATTCGCATTCACTCCCGATACATTTCTAAATACTCTCCGCCGATCATGAGCTCAAGACACAAAAGTTCAAAATCACGGAGACACTAAATACATACAGCAGCAAAAATGTATAAAACAGTCTAAAAAATAAAAGTCTTCGCTGCACAATGCAATCACAACTTTGACAAAGACCTTCTCAGGTCGAAACGCGTCGCTGTTTGGCTGTTAGTGCATACCTCCCGCTTGTTGCGTTATGGAGGACATCGTTTTTGGAACATTTTATTCCTGGATCAAATAAAGATTTACAATTTTATAGAAGCTGGAATCCTCTTCGTTTTTTCCAATCACAACTTTTGTTTGAAATTCTGCTCTTGAAAAAAGCTGCACCAAAAGACTCCTCTTTTAGACCGTCTCATAATCTGCCCCATCAACTCTAAATAAATAAACGGAGTGAAAATTTTACATTCAAATAGGTTCTTAGCTGCCCGGGACACCTACTTTTCCAATGCTCTATTGGTGCATATTGATTTGCTAACCAAGTGAAAAATTAAGTATTTCCAATCATGTTACCCAGGAGATGGCAACAATACTAGCCTTATACCCCATAATCGGTGAACCCCCTCAAGACTGTCTCAGGTGGAACTGCCATCGGAAAATAGTCAACCGACTGATCCTTTAAAGTCTTAGCTTGTTAAGGGGATTCTGTGGGACTTTCAAACCGATGTTTTGTCCTTCCATCATGAGGGTAACACTTGTCAAACCCACCATTTAGCTGTGAGTGAAGGGGTCATGGTGCTTCAACAAGCCCCTTATTCAATTGTGATATGATGCACCATCGTCAATTACATACAACGTCAACCTACTTCGTTTAGAGTTGTCGTACCCTTCTGGTGAACAATAAAAGAGGATGGCGGTGTGTTGGAATTCGGCAACCACTTCAAATTGATGATTGGAAAAGACACAAAAAGTGGGACACTCAAGCAATATAAAACGGTTGGGCTTATCCCAACACATTTTATGTCGCAAATAAACTCTTTAAAATGGGGGGAAAAAGGGTAAAAATATTTCCTGAAATAAGGAAATACTTAGAGATGAAGCAAGTTTGATACGACACAGATTTCAGATGGGTGGGTCATCCTGTTTTTAGGGTTTTATCGTATGTCAAACACCCACAGATCAGGCATTTTTGGAAAACTGAAATTTTAAAAAGTTTAAAAATTGAAAAGCTTGAAAACTGACACCTTAAAAAGCTTGTCACATTTTGGAACAGGAGTGCACGGCTCCAAAGACTCCTCGCTTCTTAGCTCCTAGGGCGCAGTACCCTCCTGACTGATTTACAGTTCAGACAAGCAGCATTGGGACGACGTCGATGGCCCGAACTGTGCACTCTCCAATGTGGCTATATTTGGCAGTTTTGCTTCTACAGCATCAGGGAAGCACGTTGATACTAAAGCTGGCTAATCCTGCCCTCTTCTGAGCAGTTCTTACAAGCTCTATTTTAAAGAGCTTGTAAACACTCTGCTTACTATTTATTTTACTGACTTCTACAGAACCATTAATTTCCACAGCACTTTACCTTCATCATCACCAATGTCTCCATTGGGACTCACAATCTTAATTCTCTATCAGTATGTCTTTGGAGTGTGGGAAGAAACTGGAGGAAACCCAAAACAAACATGAGGAGAACATACAGTACAAACTCATTGCAGATGTTGTCCTTTGTGGGATTTGACCCCAGGTTCCCAGCGCTGCAAAGCAACAGTGCTACTCACTGAGCCACCATGCTGCCCAACTTTACCCATTTAAGATCATACCTCCAAATTAATCATGGGAAAACGCTGTCTGATTATTTTAATCATCGAGTTACCCTAGATTTTATTGTAAAAAAAAAACAGAAATTGAGATAACGTAAACCTACTACATGGGCCAAGTTACCCAGTCCTCCAGTATATGAATGCCCATTTTCAAAAGCTTTAATTGTGAAAAGGAATATCTAATACAAGTCTAAAACGGCATAGGATGAAGTAATTCGGCCCATGAGAGATTCTTCCTAGGATCCCATCATCCCTCAACTCATCAGCCAAATGAACGTCAAGGGAGAATACGTAAACTGAGCCATTTATCGAAGTATCTTTGTCTTGCGAAATCCCAAAAACAAATATGCCACCATTTGCACCTGATGTCTGTGAAAAGCGCAGCTTTCACAATAATCGGTACAATTAATAACCCCTTGACTGAATAATACATGCCGTTTCCTTGAATCATTTCAGCTTTGTAGACACTATAGAATATGTGTAATTTATACTGGCAAACACGGGGCGTTTGAATCCGCAATCGTCGCTTAATACTGCCATCATCTTCAATAGATTCACAATTACAATACAAAAAGCTTGTGACGCCTAATTAGAGCTTTCGATACCAATTCCCAGCAAAGAACAAAATGTTGAAGGAAAGAATGATCTTATTGTCTAGAATCCTGGGTCTACTAAATATAGATTTGCACTTCAGCTGTGTCTTTTCTTGACAAAATGCCCGGAAAAAAAAATAGAAATAAATAAGGAATTTTCGTGACGCGAATGAATATTAAGCAAGATGCAAAGCCACGGATGTCCAACCTAAGCATAATGTTGTAAGTGTCCTCTCCATCAGTCATTACAGCTCAATTAAGCTGAGAGCAAGTTAGTCTGCGGAATATTAATGTTTCAGAGGTCACTTGATTTCATCATTCTCATTACCGGAGCAACCCGTCAACGCCGTCTAATTCCAAAGAACAGCAAAGTGACCTAAATAGCGAAGTCAATCACTTACCAGTAAAGCATTTTTTTTTCACAGTAGTTTGGTATCATGCAGGTCAAAAAGACACACAGTTGTTTGG
>VIAB01000002.1:112110-124024 GCA_009801035.1 Oophaga pumilio | reverse complement strand
CTGACCATTTGGGTAGTGTGCAGGTGGGGACGGAGTAAGGGTGTTGTCTGAATTTCAGCCTAGAAGTGACATTCAATTTCATGGTAGATCTTATGCCCAATGGTGGTTATGCAACACCACAATGTGCACAAATCCCATCCGGCTACTAGCTGCAATCAACCGGGTCTAAAAGTTTAAGAAAGATTCTAATTTTCTCTTTTCCTAATGATATTCCGTGCCGCCACGAGATGTTCTGCTTTTAATAGCCAAAGAGAATCAGTGCTCAACATGAAGCTGCATAATAATATATACACGCGAGCGCTACTGATCGCAACGTTCGCTGCCGAGAAGCCAAATTAGTAACTAATTAACCTGTAATAAGGCATGAGCCCAACTTGAAATTTGCATTATAATACATAATATTGCTAAGGAGACCATCCAACTGGGATGTGTATAGAGGAAATTATTTCTGGAATCTGTCAACATCTTGGCAGTCATCTAGAAGTCAACTCATTTATTCTGCCGTAAGTCTAAGAACCCAAATGTTTTTTGTTTTTTTTTAGGGTGACTTCTCTCGGAAGATGTCACAACTTTACATCTGAACAGCAACATTGGGATGAACATGATTTATTAAACCAAAACAAACCTAATTTAAAGAGTACGGTAGTTAAAAAGTAACCTTACAGAAATCAGGTAGATCACGGACTTTCCTAATTAATCTTGGAGACAAGCGCAGGTTTGAATGTTCTCCAGGATGTAAGTGAAGCCAGGAATTCTGAGCAATTCCGCACCACAAATAAGATTTGTCACTAAATCTATACTCAAATTGTAATAAATCCCATCTGGTGCCTGGAGAAAATCCCTGACGTCCTATTAATGTATACATAATGTGATGGCGGCCACTTGTTACCACCGGAACATTGTACGGCATAATCTTAGCAAAAAATATAGTTTTTAATGTGCAGCATCCATGACCGCTTTCTGTCAATTCCAAAGTGGATAAAGGATTCAAGAAATAAAGTCGGAGACGTTATTACAGACGCCACTTATGGTACATTGTACACCAAGATTTTATAGAAAATTGACAAAATGGGGGGAAAAAAAAACGATCCAGACAAGACTAATTATTGATACAACAATAGGCTTCAAAAGAACACTGGTGGGAAAAGCTGATAAACTGTCATGCCAAGTGAGACCAGAAAATGTGAAGCAGAAGATTGTAAAAAAGAAAAAAAAATAAGGGGAATCCTTTGGCCTCTTAGGGAATCATTACAAAAACAATACTGTGCAAGACCTAAGACTAAAGTGTTACTTTAAGAATACATGATGTTCACACCATGTAAATATAGAAGAGGTCTTCTGTCAAGAAACAAAAAATTTAAAGCTCCATTGACCCTACAAAAATGGTGCCCATATGGGTGGTCACTCTGTTTCTCTCCACTCTGGAGGCCTTAAATTAGGCCATCAAGAGCTTATTGGTTTGGATCCCATTCCAAGCAGTTAGGGCTCATGCAGAAGTGCAAATTAGTTAGAAGATGGACCACAATGCATGGACTGGTCATGGATCTCCTGACTCTAGCATCACAGCTTCATATAGGTCTACGAGGCCGTGATGCTCAGGTCAGAATTCGCACGGATGTTTGCATGATCCCTTAAAGCACCACTCCATTGTTTCAGCGCTGGAGTGACACTTTAAATCTAGGTCCCCTGCCCCCGGTTATCTACATACCCACCGGCGTCTTCCCCCTTTCTCGGTGCCGCTCTGGTCCCATGGCACCATCTTGTTACAGTAGCTTAAGACTGGCCGGAAGTCAAAAGATATATCACAAGGTCTCGATACAAGTCTAGGAGACTCAGAATTAGGTTCTCCTAGACTTGTATTGAAAAGTGACCTCCGCGCTGCTTCATGAAACACTGGAGAACGCTACATCACTTTTTGCCCGAGACTGATGGAAGTGACGCTGGAAAGCGATAAAAATCGGCGTCAGGTAGGTATCAGACAGAGGAATTAAATTTAAAGCACCACTCCAGGAGTGCAATAAAAAAAGATGCTGGGGTGGCGCTCTAAGCGGATGATCTGATTAAGTCACAACTACCGTTTACCAGCTACAGACCACTACTTTGAGGCAGGATCTGCTAGTGGGACTGAATCTCTCAGACACACAAAAAAGTGGCTGTAAACCGGGTTCAGCTGACTCATGTGTGAGGACCTTAAAGAGGCCATGATGTTACTGGTCTATTCTTAGGATAGGTCATCAATATTAAAATAGATGGAGGTACTGGGTGTCTGACACCCATCACTCAGTTGTTAATGAGTACCATGGGTGCCAAAAGTGAACCGTGCACAGAGTCGAAACACTACCGCTTTGCACACTTTTGTGTTCCTCTTTGGGTACTACAGCTCAAATTTCATGACTACAAAGTATACGGAGTTGTGGAGTCCTGGCCATGTACGATGTCTTCCAGAAGCCACTGGAACTGTTAGCAGTGGGACTTGCCGGTTTTCTGATCTTGAAGACCTATTCCTAAAACACATTCACACTGGTCAATTACCAAGAATAATCGCTATTAGGACGGAACACTCGTTTTCCCAATAATCTACCCGTGTAAACAGATGCCAAACACCTGAAAAACAAGCAAAGCGCTCTTTGTTGAGTTAAATGATTTTTAACTTTGCTTAAAAATTATCGTTCTCGGCAGCACATGATATATGCTGCCGAGAACAATAATCTACGTGAACACAACAATCTATTACCGATTGTTCTGTATGCATGGGAAGTGCGCTCGGGAATTTAAGTGCCGAAATAAGCAAGTGTAAGTGCATCTTAAAGACAGGTCACCAATATCAAATCCAAGTTTTGGACAACCCCGTTAAGATCTATCCGATTTGTCCAAGAAACCTTAACGTCTCATTTCCAAAATGTTGGGACAATATCCAGTAAAAAAATATATATTTTTTTGTTTATTAAGATTTTACTAATTTTGTTTTTCTTTTGAAATTATTTTTATTAAGTTATACAAAAATATACTTTTATCCGAATTTGTAAATCACTTTTTTTTAAGCCCCATTTTGAGCATTTGGATGTGAAATAATTGTATACTTTAAACAAAAACATTCATGTTGCCTACAGGTACAAGATTAGCCATCGGCTAGGTTAATATTTTAGGACTTTTGTCTTCGGAGACCCTTATCAGGCACAAAAGGACAACGCACCAATTCGCTCGCGCCGCAGCCGGCGTACCCAAGTGGTGCATCCTTGTTATCAGTCGGATAAGCCAAAGATGACTTCCGAGGAGCTGTTCACACTCCCACGTCCTCTACTTCGGCTGTTCCATGATGCAATACGTTGGCTTTACAACAATAAACATAAAACATGTCAGCCGCAGTCATTAAGCTTTGATTTGAGATAGTCGGGGGAATTATACCAAATTCCCATCTCACACTACTCATTAGCTAAAAGACACACCGGAAGATTTGCTGCGCCTCCTCGAGTCCAGATTAAGCTCACGCTGTTCCTGCTTATGAGCATCGCCCAAAATAAAGCTTCCATGCCAACATCTCAACTTAAAGTCTTCATTAGCATAGAAGATCTGTACACAAGATAATAAAGTACATTTTATGCATTAATAACCTACTCGCTATTTCTCAAAACATTTCATCCTCCAGTTCTTTAAGAGTCTGGCAATAAATAATAAAATGAGCTGAATAAAATTACAAAAACACACGGCCGCTTTCTTCCGGAAACAGCGCCACACCTGACCATCAGTTGTGTTTGGTATTACAGTATTTAAAACAAATTAGGCTCAAGCAGCAATACCACACACAACCTGAGGACAAGGGTGGCACTGTTTTTAGTGAAAAGTAGACGTTTCGGGCATGTTAACTTACTCTGATCACAATCACAAACTGGACCAATTTTCTCGGAAGAGAGGAAAAACGGTCGATTGACCCTAGCCTTAAGGATTGGGCATGTTGAAATTCACCAAGTCCAATCTATTTTTTACAACTAACGTAGGCCGAATGAACAATATACAAATAACGCTTGGTGGGTTAAACTAACCCGAGAGTAATATCATAGTACCCAACCATTTTCATCTGCTGTAGCCAACCCTCCTTCCATACACATGCACACTCTGTTTGGCCAAGTGTGCATGTCTTTTAAAAGAATCCTCTGGTGGTAGACAATCTCGCTTTATAAAGCATCCAGAGTTCTGAACTATACATGCTTGATCTTTCATCCCTTAAAAAAAGGATAACCCGGCCCTAATCACTTCTGCATCGAGAGCGGAGTGGAACCGTTGACGTGTCAACATATAGTCACTGTCGCGCATGCGCAAATGGCAGGTATCACGCAACTGTCCTAGTCATTAGAACTGGCAGCTTCCTTCAATGCATGCAAGACGGAAGATATCGGTAGACTTGATATCCCCCGTCTCCACTGACAAGCAAGCAGCGCTGGACTACCCTTCTAACATCAGCCAAATATGTCACATATATAGGATAGTCAGCAGGTCCTGTCGAATTTGGGTTTGAACTGTGTTTTGGACACCTTTTCTTCCTTTCTTGTCCTCATCTATGACCTCTAGCGTAGCAAACAAATAGGCAAAATGCACACCGATGAGAACTTACCAACACAAAGAACATAAAAACAAAAAACAGTGAAACCTTCACCCATCTAATAAACTCAAATTTATGTTCAAGCGGAAAAATAAAACCGGGCAGTTACAAATATACAAATTTGAAAAGGGTTTAATTCAGTTTCAAAAAAGCAAAGAATCAGAGGGGGGAGGAATGTCCTTTTTTGCCAAAAATATATATTTCACTGTTTAATTATAAACACAACTCCCCCACTAATCAAAGGCTTTCAGAGTCTACAATGGGGGAATGACGGTAGGAGGTTGATTAAAACTGTCTTAACGCAAATATTCCATATTCTGGAAAATAACATTTTATTGTTTAAGAGAGGAGACCGACCCTAAGGAATTTATAGCTTAAAAGGAAAAAAATCTCCGTAAATGCCAAGAGATGACATCGGAAGTGAATTATGTGCAAATAAAACCCCTACTATGCATGAAATAAAAAAATACAAAAATCTAAGAAATGATTGGAGGCATAACGGTATCATATCAAAGACTAGTAAGGAAGTTCTATAAAATGGAAGAACAAATGTACATTTTGGGGTATTATCCAAAAAAGAGATAGTTTTAGTTTTTCCAGTGCAGGTTGGCGTTATCTGGTTGCCGGTTATAACTCTTCGGTTTAAGGGAAGGGGAATACTACCTTTGGTATATCTTATGGTCAAACACAATGAGGTCATTGGCTTATAGTAGAAAAAAAAAGATGGGAAATTCAGCCAGGAAATCTTATCAGAACTCCTTGTAATGTCTCGTTGGGATACAACGTATTGTTGAGTGTCACATTTATGCTCCTTTAATCTACAGGATTAAAAGTCTTGTACAAGGATTCATAGGATTACCGTAACTACGGTATTTATGACAACACTAAATATTTTGGGGCCAGTTATTTGTGACGAGTTATTATTTGCTTAGTCACAAAAAATAAATAAATCACTAGCGATCAACTTGCTCTCCTTATGTAAACCCAGATTAGACGGGTGTAATTCACGACCTGTATATGTGCCTCAAGCGCCCGTACGGTCCTTGGGCCTTCCAGACAGAATTTACAACCTCTTAGGCCGGGATCCCACATGCGAGAAACACAGCCGAGTCTCGCATGTGAAATCCCAGCTCTGGCGCAGGCACTCGGGAGTGGAGTGCGCGGCTGCATAGAAATACATGCAGCTGCGCACTCCACTCCCGAGTGCCGGCGCCAGAGTTGGGATTTCACATGCGAGACTCGGCCGTGTTTCTCGCATGTGGGATCCCGGCCTATGACGGGGATCCAAGGGGTATCGTTTCTCCTTGCGAAGAGAGTGACAAGTCAAGCTGGCCGAGATGAGGAGACTTTTAAGCTGCAATGCTCCTCTGCAAAATATGCAAATTGTCTCTTCAGAGGAGAAGAGGACTAAAACTATAGTGCCACTTATAGGAAATAGCAATCCTACAAGTCAATGGCGACCCTTTAACGATTCTTGTCATATGACTTAGCATTAAAGCCAAATCCAGAATCTCAAATTTGCAAACACTGTTTCAGGGTACCGCCCCTCGTCGCTGCAAAGTGTGAGATTTGGTTTGGCTGTGTGAGAGGCGTCTGACCGTGATCCAAGGGGTATCGTTTCTCCTTGCGGAGAGTGATTGCTACTTCCTATAGGTGGCTCTAGAGTTCTAGTCCTCTTCCTCTCTGAAGAGGGAACCTCTCAGACAAAAGACAAACATGGGGTTCTAGTTTCAGGTCAAAGTCCCTCAGGTCCACATACGGACTGTGAAATACGCTCGTCTTAACCAAGCCTAAAAGTCGAATAAGAGGTATCCAAAACTGAAATATTCAAGGACCCAACTTCTCCACCCTGAAATGTTGAATGGTTGGGTAAACTATTGGGTTTGCCATGGCCAGTCCTTATTTTTTTTTTTTACATTTTTGGGTTAAGAAAAAAAAAGTGAACTATAATTTTAAGGTTAAATATAGAACAACATTTTTTGATCAATGTGTCCATTGTTGTCAATCTGGACAACGACCTAACCTAAAAAGAAAAAAAATGATGAATCTAGGTGCCATGATTGAAGATTTGGGTCAAAACTGAAGGAGTACAAAGAAGTCTTTGGTACATTTGACAATTATCAGTAATGACTGAAAACCCACATATTTTTTTTAACATTTTCAAAAATCGTGTTTCTCAGACTCTCAAGACCAACCATGTGCGTTTGGCTCGAGAGAGGGGATAAAGTGGTTGTAAGGTGGCTTAGCCAGCTTGAGAACAAAAGGATCGGGCATGCTGAAATCTATCAGTCTAATCCTTCCCCCCTCCCCAACGTCTTGCATCAGAAAAAAATAAAAATCAAGCACCGCCATATATAAAAGATGCTTGTGAAGTTTCACTGAAGTCGTACATCTATCTAATGTATATGGCCACTTTTAGGCTATAAATGTCCTGTCTAACCATCCCAAATGTTGGCGATCCTACTCATACAGTCTAAAAAAAAGACAACAATAATTATATGAAAACTTGGTAATATCACAGGCAGCAAGGAGATGCAGAATAATAATTAGTGCTGAAATGTCAATCAACAGAACACCGCTGTTATTAGAAGTGTATAATTAACCCCAAATAAACATGTAGAACTGCGCTCTCAAAGCTTCGACATCCCCAAATAATATAATCAAGCCCATTAGTCAAGACTGTATTATTTTACAGTGTGACAAATGTAATATAATTGAACGAGGATAATTAGCCCCTCTGTGGCAGAACAGCGTGTTTAGATCATGCGTTGTAACGATTCGATACACTATGGCCAATCCTTTTAGCCGGATCACTATTATATTTTACATTTTCTCGACGAGTCTATTCCCTTTGGACAAAGAAACAATTAGAACACCTATAGAATTACTACACGGGGCTCTAATTAGGAAATGACGGCGCACCGGCGCGCGGCTTTAATCCTTTTATTGATACACTCTATAGGCGGATACATAGTGGAGATAATTCCTAATACTTCTGTAGAAGGCTCAGATGGAAGATTAATCCAATTAAGAAGTCTTCACCTTCCTATCGTGGCCTCCCCGGGGCATCCACTCTGCACTTCATCAACAGTTGTTGATAATAATGTGTCACCTATCAAGATATCACTCTGGATGTAATAAAATCTGCAATGCTGCCATGTTAGGAAACTGGAGGATCAGCCTTCAGACATATTGCCTTTGACTTTTAATTACTTGCGCTCTCCGGTTCGATCAGTGGGCGGATTTTTTTTTTTTTCTATTAGTTTTATTAAGAGATACTTGTTGTGTAGAGGGATTGGGTGCTATAAATGATGCATCACTTTTTTTTGGAGGGGCATAACACCTACTGATGGGTTCCCTTTAATTATGACCATGATGTCTTCCCTCTCGGTCAACAATTTGGGTGTCACAATGGTGGAGCAGCTCAATAGAAGAGTCAAGTGGCCAGGTGGACATTTGGACATTTTTTTTTTAGCTTGACATCCCTTATGGCTTAGACTACTGTATTTTTGTTCCTAGTACAATCCGACAAAACAACGGATTGCACTCGGACCAATGTTAGTCTGTGTGGTGGAGCACATGTCCAATTTTATCTTCGGATAGACTCAAAAATCGCAGCATCCACGATTTGTATCCAATATTCAGGTCGACCTTGGTCATGAAAGTCAATTAGAAAAGAAAAACTTGGACCATACTGATGACATCCGGGTGCAGTGAGATTTTTACGGAAAATGGAGACCTTTTTTGCTTTTTCTACACATCCGAAAAAAAAAAATCAGAATATGATTAGCATAACTGGCCAGATTCTCTCAATTCTGTGGTGTGACCCTAGCTTTAGATACATGTCAAACCCTCCCATGATCTGGCTACTTCCGGCGCATGCGCAGTACAACTGACTGTACTTGTACAGGCGTCATTGACTCACTGCACATGCTTCAGAAAGGCATCGGATAACATACCCCGTATTTAGTGACGCAAATCAAGCCAGATTAGCCATGCTCAAAGCTTTCTACCAAACTGCTCCACCTACATGACTCCGAAAAGGTCATTTCATACAGCTCGGATGGGGATTATCCTACAAGAACATCATTCTTCAGCAGAAAAATTCTACATAAAAAGGCATCCAATCTAGTTCAGCCTAACACAAGTCCTGCAAATGCCTTCAAATCAAGGGAGTTGAGATTTTCCGGTAAAGAGGGACCCTCATAGAAGTCTATTGATCTCTACAACTTCAGGCGGTTATATGGACCAATAATATGGCCATGTGGATGAGCTCTTATGTAACCACGAACATGTATCCTAAGTAGGAACAAACCTGGGAGGCCCAACTTCAAGACAGCCCCCTATATCTTTCTAAGGGCAACGCTCACCGTGCCCTTTTCTTGGACATTATTCCTTAGAAAGCCGAAAATGGTCCACAATGTCCAACCTCAGGAGATTACAAAAAAAAAACCAAAAAGATGATTTTTATCAGTTTTTTGACTGGATAAAACCCTTTCATAAAACATTATTGTTAAACCAACCATTCGTACTTAGGCATCTAGAATAAGGATAAGCCAGTCCTATTTTTATCAAGACTTGATATGGTTCATTGAATAAAATGCCCCGAGGCGAAGGAGACAATTTACAGTGATTGTGAGCTTCGGAAATGTATTATGGAAGGGGAAAATGCTTAATATACAATAATAATAATCTATATTTCACCTACGTTTTTACAGTGCTATGCATATACACGATACATTGAGATTAGATCACCGCGTGACGAAACCTCGATCTGCCGCAGTCTGTGCAGCTAGGCTCAGCAAACCTCAGGCAAAACGACTTGTCAGGTGTATTACTTTTTAATGATTATAGTTTATTTATGATGCTATCATATTCTATAGCTCTAAATAATAGACCAGACAAATGACAAAACACAATAAATCTGCGCGAGATAACTTAGTCATGCTTTAATACCTCATCGCTAAATTAAAGGCGGTGTAAACAAGAGAAATAATATTCCACCAAGAAAAGAAATAACACCAGTATGACCAACCAGTTTATCACGCAGGACAGCTCAGCAGCTCTGTGTCCAGACTAACAAAACTAGTTTCCTCGCCCGCTCTCGCGGCAGGAAGTCCAACAGTTTCAGCCAACACACATGCAGCAGCGTGTAACTTATCTCTTTGAATCTTAAAAAGAATCGGGTAGCCAATGTTTAATATGTAATTTGCTAGCAGCAGGAGAGAGAGAGAGAGAGAGAGAGAGGTCTGTAATTTCTATCGTAGGTAAACTTCAACTGTGAGAGACAAAATCTAAAAAATAACCTGAAATCACATTGTATGATTTTTACATAATTAATTTGCATTTTATTTCATGAAACAAGTATTTGATACAATAGGAAAACAGAAGTTAATATTTGGTACAGAAACCTTTGTTTGCAATTACAGAGGTCAGATGTTTCCTGTAGTTTTTGATCAAGTTTGCATACACTGCAGCAGGGATTTTGGCCCACTCCTCCATACAGAGCTTCTCCAGATCTTTCAGGTTTCAGGGATGTCGCTGGGCAATATTGAGCTTCAGCTCCCCCCCAAAGATTTTCTATTGGGTTCAGGTCTGGAGACTGGCTAGACCACTCCAGGACCTTGAAATGCTTCTTACGGTGCCACTCCTTTTAGATTATGGTCATGCCGGAAGACCCAGACACGACCCATCTCAATGCTCTTACTGAGGTAAGGAGGTAGTTGGCCAAAGTCTCCAAAATCTCGCAATTCATGACCCCATCCATCCTCCCTACACTAAAGTACAGTCGTCTAGTCACCTTTGCAGGAAGCATCCCCAAAAGTATATTTCCCTCACCATGCTTCATGGTTGGGACGGTTTCTTGGGGATGTACTCCTCCTTCTTCCTCCAAAACCAGCGAGTAGGGTCGATACCAAAAAGTTCTATTTTGGTCTCATCTGACCACATGACCTTCTTCTATTCCTCCTCTGGCTCATCCAGATGGTCAGTGGTGAACTTCAAATGGGCCTGGACATGTGCTGGTGTGAGCAGAGGGACCTTGAGTGCCCTGCAGGATTTTAATCCATGATGGCGTAGTGCGTTTCTAATGGTAATGTTTGAGACTGTGATCCCAGCTCTCTTCAGGTCATTGACCAGCTCCTCCCGTGTAGTTCTGGGCCGATTTCTGACCTTTCACAGAATCATCGTTACCCCATGAGGCGAGATCTTGCATAGAGCCCCAGACCGAGGAATATTGAGAGTCATCTTGTGCTTCTTCCATTATCTAACAGTACTAACAGTTGTTGCCTTCTCACCAAGCTGCTTGCCTATTCTCCTGTAGCCCATCCCTGCCTTGTGCAGGTCTACAATTTTATCCCTGGTGTCCTTAAAAAAGTTCTTTGGTCTTGGCCATGGTGGAGAGGTTGGAGTGTGATTGATTGTGTGGACAGGTGTCTTTTACACAGGTAACGAGTTGAAACAGGTGGAATTAATGCAGGTAATGAGTGCAGAGTAGGAGGCTTAACAGGTCTGTGAGAGACAGAATTCTTGCTGGTTGGTTGGTGATCAAATACTTATTTCATTCAATAAAATGCAATTTAAATTCTTTAAAAATCATACAATGGGATTTTTTATTTCTATTGTTAGATTCTGTCTCTCCCAGTTGAAGTGTACCTACGATAAAAATTACAGATCTCTCCATTCTTTGTAGGTGGGAAAACTTGCAAAATCAGCAGAGTATCAAATACTTTATGTCCCACTGTATATACGCACACACACGTATGTATGTACATGTAGCGTGTGGTGTGTACATAGGTATGTGTATAAGGTACATGTATGTATATACTGTACCTATTACATATGTAAAATGTGTCAGATAATATATAAGAAGGTGAGCCACACTGGGTAAAAGTGAGTGATGACAATTTTTGTACGTCACTGCGGCATATGTGGACGCCATACAAGCAGCAGAACTCTTATAATGAGTATTATCTGATACAGGCAGGAGACGCCCTCAGGTGTGAACAATCCTCTACCAAACGCCGATCTGCTTTCTATGAATAGGAACAAATCTACGCTGTCAGATATTTTTAAATCCAAAGTCGAGTTATTCAAACTCTTCATTAAAAGGAGAGTTTCTCTCCACAGACAGAAGATGACGAAAATATGAAATATGAAATGCTAATTCCGTAGCGCAGAAAGCGCCGTGTACTATGCATTTTTTATGGAAAAGATCTTCTCGTTATCCTAGAAGACAAGGGGTGCGTGTGCAATATTCAGGCAGCTGTTTTTTTCCCCTCCAGTGTGTGTGTGGAGGAAGGGGGCAAATATATTCAC
>VIAB01000002.1:86360-98092 GCA_009801035.1 Oophaga pumilio | reverse complement strand
GTTTGGGAATGAGTAGTTGTAACGAGACAATAATTCCGTGAAATAACTAAAAAATGTTAAGCAGGCCATTAAAAGTGAAGATTGTGAGTGACATTTAAAGTCACATTAAATTAGGCAATCGAAAAACTACCAATATGCAAAATGTCTTCAAATAAAACAAGTCTTGACAGCAAGAACAGACTTTCGCGTACCAAAAACCAATAAAAAGAAAAAAATTTACAAATTTTCAATAAGCAAACCAATTTTTCTTTTAAGCAACGAGCAGCAATTAAAACAAGTTGCGCTTATTAAGAATGCAAAGCACAAGTCCTTCCTATCTCTGATTAATTAACACTACTCTAGGTCGTCACATCAATCTTGTGAAAAGCGGCTTGTCTCACATGGAGCTGAAAATTATACTGCCAATAGCAAAAAAACACAATACTTTCGGGTATCAACAGCAACAAAGGCGCTCCTCTAACTGGCACCACTGTCAAAAACTTTTTATGTCACGCGCTACTCTCTAGATCACCGAGAATATAGAGAAGAAAGCCCTGAAAGAAAACCACGAGATCACAAAGCTAGAGAACTGGTTTCAGCCCTGAAGGATTGCTCAGGTTTCATCTTTAATCAGGAACAGCGCTCAGGAAGGACGTTTCCTCTGTTAAACAAAAAAAGGTTTAGGGGGAAAAAAAGAAAGTGTAAAAAATGTAAAATATATGTATAGTTTTATAGCCATTTCATAGATTTTGGTTGATGGAGGGCAAATGGTCATATGGGTCACATAGTCTTTGTTTAACGGACCCTCCATATAAATCTCTCAACTATGGCACACCGGTCAGTATCTGCCATTGGGTACCAAAAAAAAAAAGTCAACGAAGCACTATGGTCTCAGCCACCGGACAATGAATATTAGAATAGGAGTAAACATATGTGAGTAGAAGGGAATAAGCCACTGCTAAAGACAATTCTTTACCTAAAATATTAATCAAACAGAGCAAAACTAGCCAAAGTCTTGTGTTAACAGGCATGCAAATGATATGGCAAGAAGGAGGGGCAGGAGAGAATATGCCAGGCCCTAATACAATGTAAATACATAATTAAAAAAAAATACTACAGTAAACTAAAGCCATTTGCAAAATAAAGTTACCTATCCGCGGGGGGAGATTAATGTACCCGAGGCGCGTTTCGCTTAGGCTTCATCTGGGATGACGGAGGGGTAATTTGTCAGACTGTACTTTTGTTTTCCCACAGTATCTCAGTGATGTTTTACTAAAATAGCCAACCTTTATATTCATTTAAGTTAATAGTTTTAACTAATTTAACAAAGGATTTATTTACATTGTATTAGTGTCTGACATTCTCTTTTGCCCCTTCTTGTCCTTCACGTAAAACATGCCAATGAAAAAAAAAAAAAAGTCCAATTACCAACAAACAAGTGTAGTAGACATTTATCTAATGTATATGGCCAAAGATTATGTCATGCATACAGTAGACTTCTATACAGCGTCGCAACAGAGGAGAAAAATTACCAAAAAATGTGGCAGCAACAAGGTCCACTCCTCAAAAGGACCTTAAAGGGGAATCAAACCAAAAACAAAAGTTCAGAATCTGTTGGAAAAAGCGCCTCATAAAATGAACATAGTGCGCCTCAATGTCAAGTCGGCATTGCTGTGCACATGTTCAGTCTTTTGTTACTTCTTTTATCCTTTTGAGGGTTCGGAAACGCAGAAGGCGGTTAAAAGGAGTAACATGTTCATTCTTTGGGCGGCTTCCGCTGATAAGTCGCCCGTTCTTGAGTATAGAACTAAAGACACCGGCAGTAGAGTTGCCATAAGGACGACATCAAAGCCACCAGCTAAGCAGCTTCAGGAAAACAAACAACAGCCGGCGTTTTGTTGTTGTTGCATTGCCTGGGAACATTCATCTGAATGACACCATGTGCACAAAACCAGTGGCTAGCTTGGAACAGCTTCCATCTGGATCCATTTAAAAAAAAAAAAAAAAAAGGGACATGCACCCTTTTATTTTTTTTTTTAGTAGTGTTTAAAACCTGAGAAATGAAAAAAGCTAAAAACAAAAAAAAGAAACCAAAATCCTCTACATCCGAACAGCAAAAACAGTTAACACTGCGTGTTTTAGACCATTTTTGTGATGTATTTTAGAGTGGATCCACTCCAAAAAAAAAAACCTCTGTCTTCACAAAACCCTAGAGTCCAATACAACCGACAGCATGAATCCTTTGTCTATAACGAAGAATTGAGTTACTTCTAAAACATTTTTAAGATTTTATGTGACTTGTTCTTTTTGTTTATAAGACAAAAATGGACTACCTGCTATGTTCCCAACAATTCATTTCCAGTTCTCCCATCCCCTCGCGTCACACTGCCGGCGATTGTAATTTATGTGCTGCGTTATTTGATAACTTTTTCCCCCATGACACCTAAAATTGTCAGATCTAAAAACCTTTATTGTGGTTTTATCTCGAAGATTTTATTTAGGTTGTAGGAATGTGGAATTACCTAAAATTACAGTTAATGCATGCATGGCGCCTGATGGCGCTTGATAAAAATAACTATATGCAGATGATAGATGTATATATTTCAAGACTTATTCCCATGAGGTCAAAAAGCAGCTTGAAAAACATAAACCCAGATCAGTAGTTCCCTCCCTGTGTAATATGACAGATTATGAAGTCTGATGCTCGCTCTCCAGGTATGGAGCTTCGGAGCCGTCGCTTCACCGCGGCACAATCTGCACTCCATGAATCGCCTAATAACACAGAAAAAAAATGTGCTAATCTCAATGCAGACAAATGCAAACCTCCAAAACCAAATAATCTCTAACTGTGCGCGACAGAACGTTACATTTATCTTAACGGAAAGGATCAGGGAAGAGGATATTCTAATAATAATGTAAAAGGTTTCCTTCCAGAAGTTTAGCAGAATAACTCTTACAAAAATTATAATACAGAAGGCAGAGGAGGAGAAATAATAACAAACTGTATTAAAATACTTTATCAGTACTTACATGATTTCCTCAGGGGCTGGTTTAATGCCAATTTGTCTATTCTAGGGTGGGGCTTTTAAATATCCCTTAAATTAGGATCAAAATGTTGGCAAGAATATTGGCCCTTCATTATGGTGCTAGTAAAAAATAAAAATGTGAAAAAGGGAAGCCGTCCTGTACAACTCCTTTCTACCCCACAGGTTGTGAAAAGTTATCAAATTGGAGTTATGGATGGGATAAAATGAACGCAAGCATGGTAACAATTTTCTCCTGCTCGGCATGGTGTATGAAGGGGTCGATAGAGACCATAATCACTCAAGTAGGTCGATATTTATAGCTCCATATTTCATGGTTCATGTATTGACCATGGTTTTTGGACTGAACGAGAGTATTGACCCAAACTAACCTGATGTATGCCTATTAGGGTCAGGAGACCCATGCTCGGTCCAGACACTACAATTTTAACCATGTAATTTGCATGCGGGAGGCCTTAGGCAAGGTTCACACTTTGCTCTAAGTCGAGCACTAGAATCAGGTTTGGTGTCGAAATCCTTGAAAAACAGTTTCCGGTGGAAACCTCAACAAAACCCTAAAAGGAGACATTGACTTGAATGAAGCAGACAGTCACTGTGGACACTTTCGAGCCTCCATCCTTGCAGTATCTCTCTTTCAGACATGGACAAAAATGTGGTTAACCATGAATGTCTCTGGTCGGGCTTCTGTTGGGGCTTCTACAGTTTTCTGGGAATTCTGATGGAAACTCCGACGTAGTGCTTGGAATAGCGCACTATATAAAGAACAAAGCTTTAGAATGGCATTTTATGATGACATGAATTAGGACTGGGTCCTCATTTGACTCCAGCTATGGGACAAACTATGTGGTGCTGTAAGGCAATGAGACTTCATTCTTAAATTTCACTATCTGCTCGTGGAGTCATTCACAAATCGCCAGGCTTAACTGGCGTGGATTTATATTGTATGACCAACTTATAAGGAGGAGGTAAAAGCAAAGAGACAGAAAAAGAAACATACACAATGCTCCTTCTTTCAAGTGTTGCATCTCTAGCCAGTACTGGATTCCCAGCTACACAGCTCAATACTACACTTCATATAATGTCCTCCATGCTGCTGCCTTTGAACATATGTCACAGAGATGACACAGGAGCAGGAATCCCTTAGGTCTGTGTGCTGTGTATGGGAGACATCAGAGCAGCTAGTCTCCACCTACTAGCTCAGAGACAACTGAAAAATAGAATTGGATCCTGAACTGGTGAAAATTTCAGAATGCATGTCATATAATGGCCAAAAATAGTGTGATTCCTCATGTACACAGCAGTCTGCTAAATCCAGAACTTTCACATGAAATACCTGTCGGCATTTGCTATCCTGAGGGCTAAAATGCAATGATAGCTAGTCCTCAGCACGTGACCATAGTACAGCTCTAACCACAGAAAACTAATTATTCTGGATCTTCCTCAATTCATATATAGGCCCCCACTGTCCTATAAAAGCAAAACAAGAAAAAAATAAAATAAAATGCTGAACGTAGCATTTCAACAATTAATAGATGATATGTGACAGGTATCATTCCTCATTTAATTTAATGTAATACCAAGGGGAACTGCTGAGCAATTATTAATGTTGAGGAAGGATTTACTCCCCTGCGTCATGACACTAATAAGACAAAAAAGTGAATACTTTGATATAACTCATAATGCCTGGAGGAGTTGATTAGCAGTATGACAAATGCACAGAAAGCCACAAATTAATTGTTGCAGGAATGACGTGACACCGTGAGAGTCTAGATTACCATAAATCATTTTCCCATGAAGGGTGTTACCACACACTACAATGTGTCTATAACCAAAAACCATAAAAAAATTTTTTAACCTGGTGTCAAAGTACAGTAAGTCCGGTTTCACAATTCCGATATCACAGACCTTCGCAGGTCTCTTCAGTTAAACTAAACTGGCTCGCATGACTACGAGGCTGTTGAGTTTGGTTCAGGAGACCTGCAACCGGTCTGGACATGGTGGTCCATACTTGGACCATAAATGTAAAAAGGGTGAAACCACCTTAGAGCTATATACACCATAGAAGCCTAGAGGGTTCCTCTTCTATGATCTCAATATCTTGTAAATTATCACAACAGTAATTTAGGTTCACTTTTTAATACTTGGAAGAAGGGTAGGGTAATTCTTTGCACCCACTAAAGTCATCATGTACAAGTGTAGAAGAAACCTATATATATATTATATATATTAGGCCGGCGTCACACTTGCGAGTTTGATGTAAGTTTAACGACTTTCTCGCATCAACACCCGGCACAGCCGCCTGCTCTCGGACCCGAGTGTGCGGCTGCATGTATTTCTATGCAGCCGCACACTCGGGTCCAAGAGCGGGCGGCCGTGCCGGGTGTTGATGCGAGAAAGTCGTGCGACTTACCCGCATCAAACTCGCAAGTGTGACGCCGGCCTTAAAGCAGTTTTTGGTACACATACCAGTCTACTATGTCCTGATTTTTGTGCTCCCTAACATTCCATTTACCTTTGTCGAGTTCATTAATGTTCTGCCAGCACTACATGCGCAAGAACTTTTTTTCTATTTCCTCTTTTCCCAGCACGTATAGCTCCTGGAATTGCTCTGAACATTAGTTTTGAAGTAGTGGATTGGGGGGATAAAAGTGTATTTAAAAGCAAATTCATCAATATCTACATTTTACTTTTTAAATTATATTTTTCACCCTAAACCATGTTTATGTTTGATGTAAAGAATAAAAAAACGTACATCGTTCTCATAAGAGTGTCTTCATTTCCATACGTCACTATTTAATTTTTCACACGGTATTTATATTTAAAATGCTAGGAAATCGAGGATAATAATGTTACCGCAGACCTCGAGGACAAGCCAAGCTTATTCACTGCTCTCAGAGCCATGCAAGAATGTTATCTATTTCCATCCTGTGCAAATCTTAGAGAAATTGTGGTTTCCTGTTCTAGGGTGTTGTCCAGAGAATGTTTAAACAAAACTGGAGAGACTATTTTTACAGACTTCCATTAAAGTAAAAAGTTTTGGACCGGTTCCCATTTACATAGGAAGTGGCTGTTCTCTGCCTGGTGTTTGAGTAAGAGGCTGAAAAAGAACCAGAAGTCACTTTATTCCCATATAAGATGGACAACATGCTTTGACTGTCCCAACGTGCGTCAAATAAGAAACAGGTTTTATGATTCTTTTTTAGAAAGATACCTTAAAGAGAAGCGTGAATCAATGGTAACTAATCAACTGTGCCACGAATCTCCGGAAAAATTCAGACTTGTCAAAATCGGTTTTTCTTTTTAGGAATCGGCTCGCATGCATCCAGCAAAATAGTCGCCAGCTGAAATTTGGTGGATACTTTATAGGGTCAGGAAAAGTTTAAGAAAAACAATTATAAGCACCCTTCCATGTGCTACCCCTAACCTGTCCTGCTTCTACAGCTACTCTCCCCTTCAGCACTTTCACTCTTCTTGAGTTCTGTCCAAGTTCTTCCGGCACCGACTAGGCCTCATGACTATAGATGAGCGAATTTGTTCGGATTTTGGCCCCGAATCTGATTTTGACATATTTGGGCCATATTCGAACACTATTCAGGCAGAATGTATGTCTTATATTCGGTTCAGAACATATTCGGTAATTTCTACTCCCAACGACTCTAATGAAGTTCGGCTGTGTTAGACGAATATTGCAAAAACAATATTAGAATCCGATCGTATTCGGAACCAAAACCGAACAAATGCGCTCATCTCTACTCATGATGTAGTCATGTGGGATGCATTACATGCTAGTTCTAGAATATCCCAGACAGAATATTTAAGAGGTGATGAGTGGTAGTCTGAAGACAACAAGACCGAAGCCCCAAAGCATGTGAAAGACCAGCTGAGGAGTTGCAGGGGCAGGACAGTCGAGATGTAGACCTAGGAATAACAAGTACAGTAGTTTTTTTAAACCCTGTGGGGTGTGACATAAGTCAGGTCATTCATCACACTCCACATGAGCAGGTTGTGAGGTCTAGTTATCCAGTGGAAGAAATCAATCAGAACATGGAAGAATAAAAACAACAAGATCTCAAACCAAAAGCACAAGGAAGACTGGGCAGGGAGCTGTGCTGGAAGGGCAGATGATGGGTAGACCCAAGACTGGCAAGTAGAGCAGTTAATTTTTTCAACCATCATGTCATTCATCACACTTCTCATGACCACGTTGTGAGGTCTAGTCAGCACCAGAAGACCTCAACCAAAACATGGAAGGTTGAAGACAAGACCAAAGACCCAAAGCACGTTCAGGCCTGGCAGAGAGCTGCAGTGGCAGGACACATGAGTGAAGACCTAGGACAGGTGAACATAATAGTTTTTTTTTTTTTAATCATGTGGGGTGTGACACGTTATGTCTTTTGCCACACACTCCATGAACACATTGTGAAACCTATTCAGCAGAATACGGAAGACCGAAGACCCAAAGAATGTAAAGGACTGAGCAGGTCGCTGCGGTGGCAGAACAGATGAGGGACAGACCTAGGACAGGTATTATAATTACTGAAAGAATTGGGGTGTATAAAAAGTTGGATTACACAGAGTAAAGTATGGATTCCTGCAAAATGCCGGCTAATAGGACACCATTTGATAAAAATAACGATAAACAATAGCCAAGCGACAACCTACCCATATTTCAGAGGTAATGAAGAATAACTTATTTTAAAAGGGTGAATTTCTTTCGTTCAAATTATCAGAGTCAGCAGCATGTGCGAGCAAATCCTGGAGATACTGTACATTTGCAGATGTTCTTAGTGCTCAGTGAAAATTTATCATGCAACACTTGTCCCAAGCACTGTGACTGCCGGAGGCAATGGCCTTAACTATGCAATCATTCTGCCCGTCCTGCTGCCAAAGCAATTCTCAGCAGAATGCCCCCCATTCATACAAAGCTCACGTGAGATTACAATTTAACACAAGAAAACCTAAAACCTTCCAAATACATCAAAAGTCAGAAATAATATGGCATCCAGGAAATCTCCACAGGATCTAGACTGTAGCAAAAGGTTATCAGGTTCTCCTTTACCTAATGTGAAAAAGTTCACAGACTATGGGCAACAATTTGCACGTACATATGAATTTACAATCTATTGCCGGGCAGGAACCTGATATGTGTACATGAAGGTTTTACCTATGGAACCCATAGGCAAGAAGACAACTTTCAAGTTTTCATCACTTGGTTCTACCCCCGTTGGGCCAATGCAGTGTGATCTTTGAGTACTTGATGTATAAGGGTATGTTTCCACGGTCAGGAAACGCTGCTGCGTGTTTGACGCTGTGTACAGCCGCAGCGTCCAGATGTTACAGCATAGTGGAGGGGTTTTCATGAAATCCCGTCTCCACTATGCGTTAAAAGATGCAGGCGTCAGACCTGCATAAACGGACATGCGGCGCGCCTTTTCAGATCGCAGCATGTCTATTTACCTTGCGGCGACGCTCCGTTGCCGCAAGGTAAATAACAGTCCTATATAGGGGGTGCGGCGATTCCGGATGTGTTCAATGAACACATCCGGATTCACAGCGCGTTCAGAAGGGGGCAGGGCTTTGGGCGGAGCGGAGTTTCCGCCCCATCCAAAACGCCAGCATTCCGGAACGTGGAACCATACCCTAAATTGGAACCTCTCTTTATAAACTAAGGACATCACTAATCAAGGTTAAAGCAGGTTGTTTAGTATAACCAACCAGGTAATTAGTAGTCCACTGGTAGGACTTTTTCTACCAGTTAGTAAAAATTGACGGGCAAACAATTGTTCGTCAAATAGTTATTTTGTGTCTGTATGTGGATTTGGTGTGCAAATGATTTGCTATGCTCCGGGGTAATTGTTTATTTCGCACTGTTATAGGTGTTGTAGCCATTCATGTTCTTCCTCTACGTAAGCGCTGGCCACATAATTGTGAATTATGTCTGAAAAGGATGATGAATCTGATTTTTGTTCCCTATAGGGCAAGTATTGCTAATAATGTTCTAAACGGGTAATGCTTTTCTTAGAAAAAAAAGAAAAAGAATAATAGCAAACGCGATGCATAAAATATGCAGAGACTGAAGCATTAAGTTCTAACTAAAAGGGGGGCGGAAGAGGGAATTGCAACAACAGTGTTAAATATTGTTACAAATTTTAATTTAACACCTAATTAAAAGGCAAAGAATTTGATTAAAGTGCGGGGTTCTGAACAGTCGCATTTAGGGAGCTGTTGTCAAGGAAACAATATTATTTAAACACAAGCGACCAAGTGTATCTTAAATTAAGACATTCGATAGCATCACTTCCAAATTAGCACGGAAGACAATATATTCCCTTCCTAGGAATAACAAATCAGACCGAACCTGGAAATGAAGGGAAAATGTGTGCAAACGCAGGCTACACAGGTAGAAATTTGCTGGATATTGTAAATTTTGGAGGACTCGTAAAGTATAAAGAAGGCATACACAAACCACAAAGAACATGGAGCGCCTGCCAGGGCCGTGGGGTACTCGGTACCGGGTCGGTTCTTAAGGGGATGTGTCAAGGCAGCAGTGACCCGTCCGTGGACCTGGGATCCAATGAAAATGAAGATAAGGGGAGGATAAAGTTTATGAAAGGTAGTTCATGACGCCACCTGTGGTATTCGGCAATAAAGATGTTAGCCGACGCTGCTTCAGAGTCCGCTGGGGCTGATGGTGATGCCGCAGAGTTGTTACAGCTCTCCACAGGTAGAGATAGGCCCCAGGGCAGCTGTATGTGTAAGAGATGATGATGGTGGTTGTAGTGCAGGGCAGATGATGCAACAAATAATTCTGAGGACACAGCAGGGTGCAGTCTTTTCAGTTTACTCACAGTTTGAGGTGCAGACCAGGACACTAAGTACAGATGGCAATGGAGATCCAGGCAGCCTGGAAGCAATTTAGGATCCAATAAGTCAGATGGGTTAGAGGCCTCCTTTATGCGCTGTCCTATGAAGTCTTTGCTGCCTAAAGCTATACTTGGTCCTTTGTGCCTTATTGTCCTGTGGTACTTGCCCATATGGTAGGCAGCTTGAGCCTGTTGCAAGTGTCGCTCCTCTATGGCGGCTCCGGGCTCTGATCTGCTGCTGCCTTCAGGTGTATTATGGGGCCAGGAGGCCTGCAGTCTCCTGCCCTCCGGATTTGGCTGTTGGGACTGTTGTACCTGTGCAGCCACAGACTCCGGCGTCTGGTTTCAAACGCTCTGCCCTGGGGTTAGCTTGGTCACAGCTCCAATCCCAAGGGTTCCCTAAACTTCCCCTTTCTCTTTACTCTGCTCTTGGGTCGAGCTCCTCACAGCTCCTGTCCCTTGGCCAGACTCTCACAGACTGCAACTCACTAACTCCACCTCCAGCCCAAAACTTATAGGAAAGCTCCCCTGAAACTGGGTTTAGAGCTCCCCCTTCTGGTCTGGAGTAGGAAAAGTGTTGGATGTTGGTATTACTTGGCTAAGGGACCCCTCCTTGCTTCCAGGCATGTCATCACCCCCCTGTGAGGGAGGCAATGCCACTGTGGCAACCAGACTCCTGAAGTGCCACAAATACAAAACATATATACAGACACATGTATTTACTAAATGGGCTAGGTTTAACTCATTAAAGTGATTTTGTTTCAGGCTGCGAGTTATCAATTTTTTTGAGACCTTAAAAATTTATTTTTTTTGTTGATGTCCAGGTAGTGCACTGCCAGGGCCTTCTTTCTTAATGACAATACAACACCAACTAAAAGTTGATCAAAGTTGCAAACGGGTTTGATTTTGGCAAGACTATTCAAATTTTTCTAACGCAGTCCTGACTGTCATGAGTGGAAAATAAGCAGGCTTTATACAAAGTCCACCCAAATGTTAGTGGTTCTAGTCAATTTGGGCACAGTCCTGGGCGGTACTGGGGTAAGAAGACCCTAGATTGCAAGCAGTAAAGTTGGCAAATCTATAATTCAGGAAGTTTCGTAGCCTGATCAAGCAGATGGGGAGAGCCTACTATAGCATCATAAGAGACCAGATCTGACTTGGAGATGATAGAAATTGTCAGGAGGTACTAGTCAAAAAAATCCAATTTTTTTTCGATTAAAAAAAAAAAATCCAAAAAGTTAGAATAAAAGCAACGTAAAGAAAGGAATTGTGGCTGTTCCGTGCTGCTGGTAGTGGAAAGGCAAGTCTAGGTACATACAAAATAGGTTTGCATTTTTTTATTTTGTCAACGCGTTGCGAAGTTCACATAGTTCGTCAAGACGAAAAAAAAATCTAATGAAATAAAAGCAACAAAGATTCTATCTACATCTGCAGTAATATAGGGAGGAATTTAAATACAGATCCAGAGGAGGCTTCTGAAAAGGATGCTCAGGTAGTGCACCTAGCAAATGCTTTAATCAGCCCCTGGATAGTCGGCAAAAAGATATCGGTGTTAACAAGGAAATTCAAACTTTTTCGGACTTTAGACTGCTATAATTTAAGCTAAGTTTGAGAATTTGCAGTTTTAGCATGGAATGCGTCTTACACTATGTTCACATGTTGTCTTTTTTTTGGCAGCTTTTTCTTCTGAGTTTTTGTTTTAATACAAATTAAAGTCTGCAGCTTACAGTACCAGCAGAAGTTATGCAATTTCAGAACTCTGTCAGGAAATGAAAAAACTGCATCAAGAGCTTGGGATCTGCAGTTTTCGAATACTGCGGCATGTCAATATTTTGAGTGTTTTTTG
>VIAB01000002.1:32451-53102 GCA_009801035.1 Oophaga pumilio | reverse complement strand
GACTAGAACAAGTAGGAGGTGTACAACAGACAAAAAGGAGAGGAAAACAAAATTCTGGTAGATTCCCATTGAGCATTTTTACCATAGGACATGTTACTATTTTAGCGTTCCTGTCCACCTAAATAACTTTGCCAAATGCTCGTTCCACTAACTATTTCTGCCGACCTCCAAATAACCATGTTGGTCAAGCATTTAAATTTGAAAAGGGAGAAGTACGTAAAGCGTTGCCAGACAGCTCTGGAGGTGGCTCATCTCCCCTGGGAACAAGAGCTGTTCAAGCGTTAAATTCAAAATGCAGGGGTTAGGCCTCATTTTGTATTGTTGGACAGTTTCAAACAACTTTGCCCCAATCTCCAATAGTGATCACTTTTTTGGCAACTGCAAAAGAGCAGCATTTCTAACTCAACTGTCAATTCGGAATTGAGAACTCCTGAAAACCTAAACCTAGTCACATAACATTTCAAAGGATGTTATTTTTCCCATATGTGATGGCCATGACCCATCACTATCGGACCAGTGAAGGTTTGACAAATTGAATGACTTGACCACAGATATTGGTAAAGAGCAGGGCTGTGGGTAGAATGGTGCACAAAAAATGTGAACAGACTAGATGAGCCCTACAATTGGGATAGTCAAGTGAACGATGTTCTTTAATATATTTTAGGGCAAAAACAAATCTCCTAAAAGGGGTTAAATGAATAGACCCTTTTTTTTCAAAGTTCCAATTAGGACTAGTCAACCTCTCTGGGTGCAGCTTAAGAAAAAAATTCTACATCTGCAAGCCACATCTTGAAGGGCAAGAACCGTGCTTTGTTGGCAAGTCCCAATTATAGCTTATAGAATATAGAGGGATCCACAAGCATGGTTTCCCATTTAGGTCTATATGCCCCAATAAGGACCATAGCGATGGATTTGTCTATGCAATAACACTAACTGGTTGCTCTCCTCTTAAGGAGCGCACCATGAACTATCCTTCCAACTTTCTCCTTGCAGTTCTGGCAGGTGACACCACCACTGCCCATGGTCTACATGATTTCCAATGTTGATCACAAAAGCAGCTTTGCCTCTGCAGCAGCAGAGGTGGTTGTATCCTGCAATATGGCCATCTTCAAAGCAGGGATTGCAATCTGTATTTCAAAGAGTTTGTAATGCGCGCTCCTTGCCTAGGAAACCAACCATCTCTGATAGACTTGCAGAAGTGGCCAGCAAAGTAGACAATGAGCATTAAACAAAGTTAAAACCCTCATCCATTGTGGAGAATGAAGAGGATTTTTAGTAACAAGTGCAATTTTGCTGATTTTCACAAGCATTTTGCACTTAACATGTAGGATCATCAGTTTACCACTGAAGGATGATGAGCAATTGTCAGAAGATCAGCGAAGGTGGACGTCAATATTCCAGATTGACATCATATACCAAGAAAATCAGGCAGACAAAAATTACTTTAAGAAATAAGAATGTATCTGTCCAAACTAATATTAAAGGAGGAATTTCCTTCGGGAACTTAGTGGAGCCATTACTCATGTTTTCTCTTCTCCTTTCCCTACAGATTTTTCACAATGCAGCAACCCTCCTGCTGTACATTTTTGACCCGAACATGCATCATTTTGGCGTAAGTATATTTTCCTTTACAACAGATAAAAAATGCATAAGAATGATCGAATCAAAATTGCCCCATCAGTATGCAGAATCCGTAGCAGTGTCATAAATTTGCATTTTCGAGTCCATGATTGACAAACACGGCTCAAACCTCCACAAGAGCCGAATTCTCACATGCCTATCATTACCACCAGACCTCAAAGTAACAAAGCCACATTTCCAGATAATAAAATGGCTCGATTATTAAATAAACATGGAATTTCAGGACTCGTTTCCGCCTTGCAATATTTAGTAGCCTCAGCTGAAGACTGCTGAAAACACGACCAGAATAGATTTACTGTAGGAGACAGCCATAAAGGGAGATGAATTCAAAAAGAGATGCAATATTGTACGAGGCGTCTACTTGTCATTGGAGGGGCCAGTGGCCATATCGATGGATGACTGCAAGATGTAAGAATTGACTTGCAAATTGGAGAGATAGGAGGCACGCGAGACTCAGATGTAATGCAAATTCACGGTAAAGGACTGGGAGGGAAACGGCCATTGTGAATATGGGATCGGAGCATGCATTCTTTTCGCAGCTTGTTAGTTTTATCCTTCAAAATAAAAATGTATTCCCCAAGAAGTATGTGCAGTTATTAGAGAGTCAAACCGATAATACATATAGCTTTTATCATACACTTTCAGAAGGAGCATCATTCGCAATGCTCCAGATTGTTGAGCTCAACTATCCCCGCATTCCCTGCCCGAGTCATCTGTAACGCACTGTATAGGAATTTGTGATGAGCGAACATGCTGGGATAAGGTGTTATCGGAGCATGCTTGGGTGCTAAATGAGTGTCTTTGGCGTGCTCGAAAAATATGTGCGAGTCCCCGCGGCAGCATGTCTCGCGGCTTTTAGGTAATCCATGCATGTGTTGGGGCTGTCGAACAAGCCAACACGGGGACTCGCACATATTATTGAGCACGCCAAAGACGCTCGGTTAGCACACGAGCATGCTCAGATAACACCTTACCCCAGCACGTTCGCTCATCACTGATAGGAATCTATTGAAACACAAGTCTCCGTACGCATCCCGGCCTTGGTTTATTGGAGAAGACATCGACCAAAAAGGGTCTACAGCTAGGATCTGGTGACAATTAACTGAACTGTGAATGCAGCTCGGACATGTTCAGGTAAAAGGTTGAACTCTATGGACTTCGGTCTACCTTCAACCTCAAAAACTATAACTCAGGATCAGTAGAACGTGGGTGAAGCCAAATTTGTAACAATAGGTGCACTGGTTGCAATCACACTTAGGCCCTAGAGAATAGTGACGGGGTGGAGATGGAAAAATCCATTAGCCTCATATGAAAAGATTATTACTATTAAAAAATCCATGATAGTTGTGGGCCCCATTGGAGATTTTGCATTGGGGTCCACAAGCTTCAGGCCATGCCACTGGGCGAAGCCTAGGTTTTATAGAGTTTCTGATCTATGTACATAAAGTATAGATTGTACACGTTAAAGGGCTTCTCACAAAGATAAAGCAGTCATCACTGCAATCAGCTGACCAATTTTAGGCGATTTTCTCAAAACCTTAAAGAGTAAATAAATAATTGCTGGTTTTCATAGGTTGGTGTTACCTTAAAGGGGTTATTCTCATCTTCATAATTGGGTATAATTGGGTATGGCTTTAGTGCAGTACTTACAAGCTAGACCGCAGCGGTGGTCGGTCGCCTAAAGATAATAAAAACGTTCATATCTCAAGGACAGCTGAAAATTAAAATATTAAAATAAGTAGTAAATTATAAAAGTGCATGTTTTTAAAAGAACGATCCATCTATGAAGATGGGAATAAGCCTTTAATTGTAATTAGATCCCTGGAGGTCCAGGTACCGGTGGCTCAAAAACACCCCAAGAGATGATCAGGTTAAGGAGACAGGAGTGCACATACGATCAGAGTTCCGATTCGGCTCTGTACTGCGTCCGTATCCTGCTCAACTTACAATTGAGAGAAGCATAAAAAATAGTTAACAGAAAATAGTTATTTAGCTACGCTTTGATATAATTGAACAGGACTCTGGGTCCCAAAGATGGGCTCGAATGAGTGAAGTGAAGAGGAGATACACATGCTCAACCTGTGACCCAATCAATGTCAAGGCGATTGCTGTCTCCGGCAAAGTACAGCCCACCGATATCTCCACCAGTCCTATAAAGAATTAATTAATTAATGGGGGGGAACTTAATTCTAGGAATAACCCTTTACGGTGTTAATTTTACAGTAGGCCAGACAGGCAAAAGCGTCAAACTTTACAATTGCGGCACACCTTTCCGGACAGGTTTGATATTTTTCTCTTTCGTACACCACCACTTGGTAGGTTTTACTTTGTACCAATATATTGGGCCACTAATGCCATACCATTAATAAATGTGGAGCAATTCGCTTTCTAAATCTCCCCCAATAATTTCTGGACTCTAAAAATCATTTTCCTGTACGTGACACCAATGCATAGTAGATATCGTTCACGTAAGATCATAAACACCTGTGTTATTCATATCTTCTTCCCCGATCGCCTCTGGTCATGTCGTCTTTTTTTTTTTTTTGTTGGTTTTTATTACGCCTCCCGCAGATAATTTGTTATAGATCTTTATCCCTATACGTGCACCGTTGGTTTTACCTCCAAGACAGCCAAGAACAGAGAGTTCTATTGTTAGCTCACTTCTCTGGTTCTAGGAGCCCGGGCTCTTTCCCTAGATCTTACAGAGGAGTGTGATTCACGGCCGAGACTATTCCGCTCCACGAGACATTAGTATGCTCCGCTAGTGTTACATTACTGGCAATAGCCCATTAGCGGCAGAAGCTTCGTTAAAGGATGTTACACGTTTTGGTAGTTTCAGCAGTGTTTTTGTACACCAGTAATATCATATTCTCATCAGATCACTGCGTATTTATCGAAGCCATTTCATATCTGCAACATGTCAATTTTTTTTTCAATATTTTTACACCCATTCAAATGAAATAAAATAAAAAAAATGCAAAGATGCAAAAAAAACGCCTATTTTACACGGCATTTTTCCTGCCAAGAGACTCATTTTGGTGCAGAAATGTTTGCTGCAAATACCAAAAGTACTGTCAAATTGTACGCAGACATTTAGTATGTGCCCCCATTTTATTTTAATACATTTTTGGTGCATCTTCAAAGCAACATTTAACGCTTGTTTTTTTTCTTTCTTTGGTGCAAAAAACTAAGATTATGCATTTAAAACCCAACTGCGTTTTTTGTTTTTTTACATAGGTTTTTTTGGCGCGTCATAGAAGCCACTCTTGAAAAGAAAACGTACCGTTCAGCGATCATAAAATCAGAGTCATCATGAATTTTCATTAAATCACAACCACATGGATTGAACTGTAAGGGCGCGTGCACACATGGAGTATTTGGGGAGGTTTTTTTTTATCTCAGTATTTGTTAGTCAAAAACCAGGAGTGGGTAATAAATGCAGAAGAGGTGACCTGTTTCTATTATACTTTTACTCTGATTGTAAGCCAAAACCAGGAGTGGAACAAATACTGATGTAAACTACTGACCAAATACTGAACGTGTGAACGTGGTCTTAAATACAACAGATTTTCTGTAAAAAAAACAAAAAAACAAAATGCAGCCGAGGAAACACAGCGTTTACACTGTCGGAACATGACATTATAAAGCAGGTGTAGTGGAACAGAATTAAAATATTAATACTTAGGAGAATTTTTATTTAATAAAGCTCTTCTCTGTCTATGCTTAAGAGTCAAGTGGGAGGTCCTACTCCATGACTGACAGCCTTACTAGTAAAATAACATTCAAAGGGGTTGTCCAGACTTAAGAGTGACTACAGACTTGCGAATCCTCACAACGTGCATAGTGTGCTGTCAGAGTTTTCCCAATGCCAGAAGCAGGCGATCCAGCGACTGCAAGTATGTGATTTGTATGCCTCAGGTCACATTAAGACTAGACTTGTCCAGCCTTGCTCAATTCACTTGCTCTGAGCGAGGCTGCGAATGTCTAGTCAGCATGGAACTCCAGAGTCCTCACAACATGCACAATGGGAGGATTCACAAGTAGGGTTGAGCATTCCGATACCGAAACCCGGTTCCGATACCTGAAATCCAATGTAAGTCTATGGGAACAAAATATCGGAATTAAAAATATTCCGATATTTTGTTCCCATAGACTTACATTGGATTTCAGGTATCGGAACCGGGTTTCGGTATCGGAATGCTCAACCCTACTCACAAGTCTGCAGTCACAGAGTGAAAACTAAACTGTAGCCCAAGGTCGGACAACCCGTTTAACTTATACTGAATGTGATATATGTCAACCTGCCCTCAGGTAGGAGTGCACCATGACAAGCTCCTTTTAAGAAGATATTGTATGCTAAAATTCAGAATTTCCGTTAGCTTTCTATCCAACATTTGAAGGATAATGTGCAGTCAGATTTTTAGCTCCAGAAACTCAAGAGACTCAGGCTATGTGCGCACGTTGAGTATTTGCTTGCAGAAATTTCTGCATCTTTTGGCAGCAAAAACGTGCATTTCGCAGTGATTTTTGGTGCGTTTACGCTGCTGTTTTGTATGATTTTTTTACATGCATTTTTTGTACAGCAATAAAGGCTTTTTTGAGCTAAATAAAAATCTAGAAAAATTTTTTTTAGTGATGTAATTTTTTGGTTCAATACCACCTTATGGTGGCTTGGTGTCAGCAGCTGTCATGGACACCAAGTCCTAGGCTTAGTAATGAAAAGATGTCAGCCAGACACCCTCATAACTAAGTCGGTAAGTAAAAACACACACACAGTCACCAGCCTATGTAGGAACATAAACAGAATGAACCTACATAGGCTATAATCAAAACAGCAACTCTTAATTTAAAGAAACGTAATTTTCATAACCAGCATAGGTAAAGCCAACGGCTGATAGCTGATATTAATAATCAGGGAAGGAGCCAATAGCCATAAATGTTCCAAGGCCATTAATATAGCTCACAGCTGTCTGCTTAGCCTTTAATGGCTAGTTTAGAGGGAGGCCCCAGAAAAAAGAAAATTGACATAAGGTCCCCCTATAACATCTAACCAGCAAAGGCTAGGCAGACAGCTGCGGGCCGATTTTAATAGCCTAGGAAGGGGCCATGAAAAGGCACATCTATAAGATGCGCCAAATCTGGCGCTTAGTCTCGCCCTTCCCACTTGCCCTGTAGAGGTGGCAAGTGGGGTGATGCTTGGGGGGGGTGGTCACCTTTGTATCGTCAGTTGACATCAAGCCCTCAGGACTATAAGATGCCCTCATTACTAACCCATAGTGATATTATAAAAACACACACACCTGCTGACCTGCAGGAAGCTTTTTACCGCAGGTCACCACTGCGGGTCACAGTATCTCTGCGGGGACAAGTTGATATCATGACCTCACAGCGCTGTGACTGACGGTCTTACCGGTGGTAACGTTACTGCCGATAAGAACCACCGCGCCAGTGTCTCCCAAGCTAGCAAACATACAGAGAAAGCTTACAGCACTCAAAGAGTAGGGGCACCAGTTCAAGGTCCAAGGAACTAACTTGGGAGAGTCCACACAATCAAAAAATAAAGGAACAGCGCTCCATCCCGGTGTAGTAATAAAGAAAAGCTTTATTCTGCCATAGCAGTACTTGACAAAGACCAGTGATTGGTCGAAACGTTGTTACTGCTATGGCGGAATAAAGCTTTTCTTTTTTTATTACTACACCTGGATGGAGCGCTGTTCCTTTATTTTTTCAGTGTTTCCCACGCTGTCACACAGATGACAGCATGGGAAACACCATAGGAAGCTGGTAAAACGCAAACAAACTCAGCAAATCTGCAAGCATTTTTATACCTGCGTTTTTGTTGCGAATTTGACGGACTCAATTGAAGTCCATGTGTGGAAAACGCTAAAAATCCGCACAAATTGACTTGCTGCAGGAAAAGAAAAAATGAACTGCAAATATTCAAAGGAAATTTAGTGATCATGTGCACAACACTTCAGGATTGTCATTGAATTAGCTTGCATAAGGATTCCATAGCGTTTTTTGGCCCATATCCGCGCAGACGAAAACGCATCAAACACACACGGTGTGCACATAGCCACTGTTTTTTTGAGGAGGATTTAGAGCGATTCTGCTCCAAAAACTGCTCAAAACACTTACGGTGAACACACTCTAAAATTTGGTTACTCTTCTCTAGATTAATCAGGCATGATCCAAATGACACCAACCAAGCAAATTAGCCCAGTTTACCTACTGACTTATGAATTAATTTTCCGATCTTTTGACTCTCGTACATCGGCCAGACATTATTGGCACTGTCCCCGATGGGGCTCACATTTGGCGCAACCTCATCATTGCGGTATGACACACACACGTGACAAAGCACTGTGCTTTCTAATCAACAGAATAGCCGCGTATGCTGAGAGTCAAGGACTCTCCTAGGCTTAACAATTTAGCGGTCATACATTACTAACCTGTCCGATAGCCCAAAATCAAGCAAATCGATACTTCCATCTCTACTATTGACCACCATAGGACAGACTAATCAAGTATTTATTATGGAGATACTAGACTAACAAATGACTACACCTTCACTGTTCATGAGGAAGCATAACATTGTGAACAGGTGAGAACCTAAAACCAAAACTTTGATGGTTGGCAAAAATGGTAAACATTATAAAAAATGGAATTCACAGACCTCTGTGCCAAAAACTAACAGCGACATCGGGCCTACAGTTCCATGTGCCACCACACGTTCCATTCTGGGACCATACTAAAAGCATTTCCAATGAAGGCAGAGGTACCGTAGGTCTAATAATTTCAAGTATATCTGACCTCCTAGTGCACAAATAGAGATACAGCAGCTGTAAAATACGCGACCTCCACACCTGCTCCCAGGTACCATTAAGCATATATTTGTGAACTTGTTGACTGAGCCATGGAGTGATCCAGAGTTGCTATTCCCGGGCTGAAAGTCAGTTTTCAAATGTTTCTTTGTCATTTCATGTATTCTGTCAGGAATCAAATGCTGAACAAATAATAAATCTAACTTTATGATTTTTTTTCTCAACTTCCATCTACTGTATTCACAGCAGGGACTGTGGGGAGCACTAGATATTTGTGCGAGCAAGTCCCATTGAAGGCTCCTGCAAAATGGCTTGACCTGTGGAATAAAAAATGAGCATCTTTTATTATTTTATAGCTCGGAGCTTTTTAGAAGATGCACAGCATGATAGGAGCACAACAAAAACCATCTCTGCGGGGAAATACTCAAACAAAATACCAAGAAGCCCAACTTGGAGCCAGGTTCTTTATCTGTGTCGGGGCAGCGGTGTAAGTTATTTTTCAGCCAGATCAGAAATATTTCAATACTTGTTTATGTTGGAATTGTGGTAACATAAAAAGGGTTTCCCACTATTCCATGTTGGACAATATTAAATTAGACGTACGGGTCAAACCAGTAGAGTTCTAGAAGGTGGTGAAGACCTACACAGGATTCGGAGCTCCACACTGGAAAAAACATGGGATGGCCAAAAAAAAAAAAAAGAATGGGTGCAGAATTTTGTCCCCAAGTACACCATTTTAAAATGTGGATTTTTTTTAAAGCTAGTCATATACACTGTACATATGCATCATAGGCTGCAGTCAAATGAAGGGCACCATGATGGAAACCATTAGTCTCAGTAGGGTTTGTTGGACTTTGTTGTTTGGACGCTGTGCTACCAATATTTTTAGTTTTCTGTTCCTATTACAATAGAATAATATTATGCGTGCAGGTGTGAATCAAACCCAAACTGGAGCTTACATTATTATTGGAGGGTCAAAGTAGATTGGTGGTGGCCCAACGACAATTATATATAACTGACTAAGCCACCAATACTTTAGAATTATCTTGGGAGGAGGATGCCATTTACACTGGATACTAAGCAATCTAATGTATATACAATGGCTGCCAAATACCTTTCCATTTGAGCATGGATGACATTAGGGGTATCACCCATGATATCTTAATTTTTGTGTCTGACCTGACATATAGCAAAGTGCAACCTACAGGAGCCATTTTTCAAAAATGAAATTTCCAAAGAGGGTTTAAAGGACACTAAATACGCTCATTGGCCGGCAGCCATTTCCAAATCCCCTATATGTATACGTGGTCAACTTGGCCACCTCTTCATGTGCTTAGTATGGCAAGAGGAAAGTACTGTAAGCCCTTGCCAGATACCCCACCCCAATCAACAGCTAGTCTATAGGGAGCACTAAAGGATGGGGCATTTATATTCAATATGCCCCTTTCTTGTCTTGCTGCTTGACAGGCTCAGTCAACTTTATTTTGTATGGAAGGAGGGGAGTTAATATAATTTATGGTTAGCTTTCCAGGCTTTTCAAATATTACCCTAGGTCATTATTTTCTCCATGTCATCATGGAAAATCCAGTGTTGTCCCCACTATATGTGGTTGTGGCTTTTCTGAGATGTCAACCCATTGTGCACACAATCAGGGATGGTCTTCATTCCCTTGTGAAGTACTTTCTACTGTCTAAACTGACTCCCACCCAAAAAATGCTTTACCACATAGTACCCAAAAGGGTCCTTAAAGATTTGGTTACATAAACAACTTGATGCTCAATCCAAATAGGAAATGTAGCTACAGTCACAGCTGCGTTTCCATAAAGTACAATCGAGAATGTAAGGTCCACTTGCCCAAGCCAGCAAAGATACAGGTGCCCTGCTTCAGAATGGTCAAATGATGCGCCCAGGGGCATCCACAGACAAAAGAGGGCCCCTGTGCAGGAACAGTAAAATGGGGCCCTTTCAGTCCAATAGATCATAATGCACAATTCCACTTGCGATGGAGGTGCTAGTGGCCCTGTTACCTCTTGGGTCCCTGTGCGGCCGAGAAAGTTGTGCCAATGGTATGTCCACCCAGGTTGCTCAACACCAAGGTCAACCATTCTTAGTATCACACAAAAGTTGTACAAAAATTTTACCCATTTATGAATAGGAAAAAGCAAACTCAAAAAGTAATTACAAAGACTGATAAGTGATGATGTGCAAGCAATAAGCCATTCTCCCAGGTATATACACCCTACAGTCTATGATGTAGCCATACATATGGAGTTCCTCTTTCAATTAACAATGTATAAAAGTCTGCCTTACAGTCAAATTATTTTCTCCCAGGTTGTCATATTGCAGCAGCTCTCGAAACTGCAAATTGTATGCATTAGTATAAAACAACCCTCTATCTGGCATGTGTTATTACAATTAATATTCATGGAAAAAGGAGAAGTAGGCCTCTGGGTAGTTTTGTCTGCCCATGTGTAAAATTCTCATTTTCTTAAGACTTAATTTTTAGTCTTTGAAACGCTTGTGATTAAAAATTATCAGAATTTTAAGTGCAAAGGTTTGACACACTATTAAAATAATACAGATGCAAAGGGAAAAGGAAAAAACTAGGAGAATAATGCAGATTCTATCGGCAAGTTAAATCACCAGAGATAATAATTGAAGTGCGGGAAAGCCAATAATTCCATATTTTATGGCCTCCATCACTGGAGCAGGTGGTTGATTCAGCTGGTTCACCCATCAAGGGTTGGCCATTAATCATTACTTTACTGCCAAGATTACATCAACTTAGAAGCAGGAGCATAAAGAGCACCGCTTGGCATTAAAGGGGCACGGTCATCGGATTTTTCATGATGACAGGGAGAAGGAAGTCGAGAGTCTTGTCCTCACTACGTAAGGTTGAGACCTGTGTGAGACAGAGCCATCTAGATTGCGGCAATGTGTAGGACCTGTCGACGCAGAACCAAAGCCAATCCAAATTGTGGAGCTCCATCATCTTCGTTGATGCTTCCATTTGGTTACTAGTTCCAAAATGCCCCAAATGACAAGATTTAGGACTCAAGTAAAGTTCAATGGCACAGAGTGTGGACGCTTCCTGCAATGAACATAGCGCTTGTGTTCCAAACTCTTCCTACATACAGTAGTTCCTACTAGGAGATTTGGGGGAAGTGGCTGCTTTCCCATGAAAACAGCACCACTCTTTTCTATGTACTGTATCTGGTAGACCATGCAATGCCAAACGACGCTGCTACTGAAACAAAGAACGCAATTCTGTTTTTCGAAGCTGAAACGGCATGACCCCTTCATTTTTTGCAGCAGATGTGGATAGCTGTTGCAGCTGCATACTGGGCGGCACCGACAGATGCCCAAAAGATATCATGCCGACGTCCTATTTTCATTTAAGCACGCACGATATCTGCCTTCAGAATTGTCAAACCAGTTATTGGTCAGTGACAAAAACCTAGATTAAAGGTACTGCCACACTTCGCGATCTCGTTAGCGATCTCGATAACAACGCAAGCTAACGAGATCGTTGGTGTGATCGCTTTTAGGTCGCTAGTAGCTGCCAAACAGGAGATCTCAAACGACTCATCAGCGGTCAGCGATCTCTTTAACGACTTTGGCGGTCGTTAGGATCTGTCCACATGTACTGAGCTCTTCTGATTCATAGGAATTTCCAGCATCGCTCCTGCTCTCTGCGTCCTGCTAGCCTGCTTTGCAACTTCTGCGATCCTCTCTGTGATGCAAAAGAGAACTTACAGATATTGCGATCCACTCCGTGACGCTAAAAACTCATATGCGTCACAAACGAGGTCGCTCGTCGTTCGCAAAAGGTGCCAAACACAGCGATATAGGCTCACCAGCGGGACGCCAACGATCAAAAAACGGTCCAGAACGCTAGTGAACGATCAGCGACATCACAGCAGGGGCCACATCGTTGCTACATGCCACACACAACGAGGTCGCTAACGAGATCGCTAAATAGTGACGTTTTAGTGATCTCATTAGCGATCTCATTAGCGATCTCGCTTAGTGTGGCATACCCTTTAGACTTGGTTCATACAAGCATATGCAAAATCCTGGACTGGGTTTCTTTTTTTTCCTCGTTCAGATAAGATTCTCTTTTTTTTTTACTTGCACATTATGCACAATACACAGTTCTACAACTATAAATTTACAACGCAGGTATTCACACGTGACAAAGCTCAAGTCATCCATCTTTGTGGATGCATTGCATATCCCTCAACATAACATTCTAATCAGAGCTTACTCCGGGTCAATATTGACTTTTAGGATTGTTACTTCCAATAGGTGGCGCTAGAGTTCAAGTCCTTTTTCTTCCTGAAGATGCAATTTGCATATTTAAATTCCCAGATTAGTATTGCATGGCCTAGAAGTCTCCTAACGCTAGCATGCCAGGCCTGGCTTGTCTATCCACATAAGGAGAAACGTTACCCCTTAGATCCTAACCAGAGCTCAGAAAGTTTTCCTGCAGTCCCAAGCAAGCAGTGATCTCACAACGAGCGGATGCTCCAGAATTCAAGAAGCTCTAAAAACCAAACTGACTTTAGCACCAAACAACTCTTTAATAACCATACGATGAACATCCAAACATAGTAAATTATCCGTTCATTTCACGGACCACCCATTAACGCAGTGCAACCAATATTAAAATGATGCAAATAGACATAAAAAAAATATATATCTCATAATACAATACACCGGGCATCTCTTCTATAATCACAAAAGAGATTCAATATCCAGAACTAATTCACTTCAGGAGTAAAACAATTTGCACGCAAGCGTCAAACGTAAAAAAAAAAAAGTGCTGGTTATAGCAGAATTATGCCAAGGTGCCGGAAAAATGCAGCGTTGACAAATATCACAGACCTGGCTCTCAGGCTGAACGGAACGGCTTAACACCCCAGCTAAAAGTTGTACAAATTTAATTAAGAATGCAAAGGAGTTGTAAATCACACGGCAATAACAGTCAAAAAAGTATTGATATTAGGAGTATTTTAATGCTCATCAAAAGTGACTTTTCCAATAAATGCTCTGGACTTAAAGGGAAAGGATCACAATTTGTCTTCTGATCTTTGGGAGGGACTCATTGTAACAAATGATTCAGAGATGATAAATAAGCGACAGCCAGCGGGACGCTGTGATGACACTGCGGCAATAAAGCCTGACAAATTGGACAACGGTGTAGGAAGACTAAAAGATGCAAACCCAACATTAATTCAAAGTTTCAGCTTCATTTATTTTCAAATCCTCTACAATTTCCATAGTATTTTTCTCTTAAAAGATGACTTGTCCTGGATTATGCTTATCATTTCATATGGGGCCCAAGAACTTACCGATAGGTAATTACTAGCTACGTGCCTGTTCTGCCCTACAATGATCTCGGCCGGCTCGCAGCAATCACGGACCGCTGCTCTTGGCAATTATCCTGCTTAGGAGACCTCACATTGACAGAGCAACTTCTTATCTTATACTCTGACCACAGGGCGTCACTGCCGACCTCATGCTGCCTACTTCAGAGAACCTGTGGTCAATCAGCATGATATTGGCAGTGATGGAGCAGAGTGGAAAAGGAAGAGCTGGTCTGTTGACATGACGTCACCACATGAGCCGGAATTGCAAGTTTTCCCACCTACAAAGAATGGAGAGGTGTGTAATTTTTTATCATAGGTACACTTGAACTATGAGGGACAAAATCTAAAAATAAACAGAAAACCACATTGTATGATATTTATATAATTAAATTGCATTTTATTGCATGAAATAAATATTTCATCACCTATCAACCAACAAAAATGTTGGTGCTCACATACCTGTTATTTTTATTTATTTATTTTAGAAGCCCTCCTACTCTGCACTCATTGCCTATATTAACTGCACCTGTTCACACAATCACACTTCAACCTCTTCACCATGGCCAAGACCAAAGAGCTGTCTAAGGACACCAGGGACAATATTGCAGACATGCACAAGGCTGGGATGGGCTACAGGACAATAGGCAAGCAGCTGGCTGAGAAGGCAACAACTGTTGGCTCTATTATTAGAAAATGAAAGAAACACAAGATGACTGTCAATCTTCCTCGGTCTGGGGCTCCATTCAATATCTCGCCTTGTGGGGTAAGGATGATTGTGAGAAAGGCAAGGAATCAGCCCAGACAGAACTACATGGGAGGACCTGGTCAATTACCTGAAATGAGCTGGGACCACAGTCTCAAACATTACCTTTAGTAACGCACTATGCTGTCATGGATTAAAATCCTGCAGGTCACACAAGGTCTCCCCCCCTGCTCAAACCAGCACATGTCCAGGCTCGTTTTATGTTTGCCAATGACCTTCTCCCAGAGGAAGCATGGGAGAAGGTCATATCATGAGACCAAAATAAAATTTTGGTGTCAACTCCACTCACCATGTAGGAAGAAAGGAGTACAACCCAAAGAACACTATCTTAACCATGAAGTATGGTGGGGGATACCTCATACTTTGGGGGTGCTTTTCTGCAGTAAGATTGCACCGTATAGAAGGGAGGATGGATGAGGTCATGTATTGGAGATTTTGGCCAACGACCTCCTTCCCTCAGTAACAGCACTGAAGATGGGTCATAGCTGGGTCTTCCAGCATGACAATGACACACAGCCATGGCAACTAAGAAGTGGCTCCATAAGAAGCAGTTCAAGGTCCTTTAGTGGCCTAGCCAATCTCCAGACCTGAACCCAATAGAAAATCTTCGGAGGGAGCTGAAATTCAATATTGCCCAGCGACATCCCCGAAACCTGAAAGATCTGGAGAAGATCTGTATGGAGGAGTGGGCAAAAATCCCTGCTGCAGTGTGTGCAAACTTGGTCAAGAACCAAAGGAAACGTCTGACCTCTGTAATTGCAAACAAAAGGTTTCTGCACCAAATATTAAGTTCCGTCATTCTATTGTATGAAATAATTCATTTTAATTTTATTGCATGAAGTAAGTACAGCACGTAAAAATCATACAATGTGACAAAGTGATTTTTTTTAGATTCTGTCTCACAGTTGAAGTGTACCTACAATAAAAATTACAGACCTCTACATTCTTTGTAGGCGGGAAAACTTGCAAAATTGGTAGTGTATCAAATACTTATTTTCCCTTCTGTGGCTGCTGGGCACAACAGTTAGCAACCATCTACTGATAAGTTCTTGGTCCCACACAAAAAAAAAAATAACAAAAGTCATGGTTAACCCCCTTTAAATAAAAAAAGAAATAGTCTATAAAGGTATTGAGAAAATGATTATGTCTTTCAATCTAAACCTATTCTATGGGTGAGAACATATAGCCATATAAAACCTGGAAGAATATTTTAATCTGCACATACGCACCAGAACACTAAAGCGCATGCACAGTGAATTTTACCAGTAGGTGTTCTGATGAAGAGTCATTTTCAGGTCAGTAGCAGCTAGACCGTCTGGGAAATAGAGACTTGGATGGCAAGAGAAGTTTGCTTCAGAGCAAGAGAACATGGTGCAGAACTTGAAAAGATTAGTGAGCTGCCTTTACTCACTAACCCATTCTTGTATACGAGACATGACTTGAGGACAGCCTTCCTACTAGCTTGCCAATATTGCCTTGACTTTTTGACTACAGTTTCCACCCAGTGGCAATGTAGTGTGCCAACGGTGGTTTAAGACTGTGTCATCACTTATAATCAACGTCAGCATAGTTAAGGCAAATGGACTGGTCAGGGACAATCTGTGACGTAACTCACCAACTCCAGCCAAACCCACTCCATTTTGAAACAATGGGCGCAAAGAGGAATAAGAAAGCACAAAGATTAGGGATTCATTCCTTTTAATCCTCTGAAATTTACCAGACCACTGGGATAATTTTTTTTTACATGACCTTAACATGGCAGCATTTTAGCTCCTATTTATGGTAGAGGCACAACAAGTATGACAGAACTCCAGATGGGTTAACCATGAACCAAATTTAGTCCAGTAGAACAGAAGATCCAGGTGTTGCAGATGTAACGTGGTTGCTAAAAAAAAAAAGGCTGTATTATAACTATGAAGTTTATATGATAAAACCTATCTTTCCTTATTTTCCGAAAACCCCTTGATCCAAAATATTGCCCAAATACGGAAAGGTCAGAGAGGTCTACAACTCTTCACATACAGAAGCTCAGTTGGAGTAAGTCCATCAATGATAATTTTGAGCATCCACTACACACAAGGACTACAAAGGAAAACAGATCACAATAAATTTTACCAATAAAAATTGGAATATATAAATGTAGGACAAAATCTGAATTCCTATTTCCTGAGCATAAACTACTTTGAAACAATTGTAACTTTTAAATTGGACTTTATTTTTTGCTCTTTTATGAGACAAAAGTAGATGGGATGGAAAAAGGAAAAAAAAAAAAGCCAACATCGCTCCTCTATTTTTGAAGTCTATCCAACTTTCTTCCGAACCAGTTTTTGTCTATTAATATTGGCCACTGCTAAAGCTCCATAAAGAGAGAGGATTTCATTATAAGTATGACCAACTAAAGCATATGGGATGCGCTGGCCTAATTTCTTAATTTTTAGGTCTGAAGAGTGAGTACAATGAGGCTAATTTGTTTCGGAGATTGTGTCCCACCCAGAGACTGAAGAGCCTTGGAGCCTCTTATATGATGAGGTTTTTTTTTTAGCAAAAGTTAACAAGAAGCCTAGGGGAATGTCTGATTGGTAATTTATGGACGGATTTCAAGCCTTAGATTATTTTCACAGGCATGACAAACTAGAATGCAAAAGAGTCAGTCTAAAAACTTCACTGGTTAGACCCCCCAGCAATGCAGGGTTAATCTTGACAAACCATCAGATTTAAATTGCAGTCTCACAGTGAAGCCATGAAATCCAGACAAGAGGCATAGCTTGGTCCTTAAATGTCTGTTACGGGACAACCCATTTATCACTTGTGTATGTTGAATTGTTGGGCGTTTAACCATTCAGATCACCATTTACTGTATATGAGAATAGTGGTCCAAAACTCCACTTTGTGAGTAGAGCAGAAGAGAGAACGTGAGATAACGGCTACATTCACAGTGTTGATTGCACATGCTCACTACTGTTGCATCCACACAGGGAACTTTGGACCCTCTTCTCAGGGGTCAGTGAAATACATCTATATACATGACCTATCCTGTGGAGAAGTGATGGGTCATTCATGGGACAACCCCCTTTCACAGAAAATCCTTTCCTGGCACTGAAGGCAAAAGTCCGAGAGTTGAGGAAAGAAGGAGGAGAGGAAAGAAGGTTGGAAAGAAGGAGGAGAGGAAAGAAGGTTGGAAAGAAGGAGGAGAGGAAAGAAGGTTGGAAAGAAGGAGGCGAGGGGAGGAGAGAAGAAGCAGGAGAGGAGAGGAAAGAAGCAGAAGTGGAGACGGGAGGAGAGAAGGAGGAGAGGAGAGAAGAAGAGGACTTAGAGATGAGCAAATTTGTTCGGATTCGAATAAGATCGGAATCAAATTTTGTTTTTGCAATATTCGTCGAACATAGCCGAACGTCATCAGCGTCAATCTGAGCGGAAGAAAGAAAGAGGAGAGGATATAGAGGTGGAAAGAAGGAGGAGAGGGAAAGAATGAGGAGGAGAGGGAAAGAATGAGGAGGAAGGAGGAGAGTGGAGAAACTAGGCGAGATGAGGAAAGATAACATGCTAGATAGGGTCTACAAATAGCATAAGTATTATAGAAAAACTAAAAGTTATTTTTATTCTGTACATTTTACAATCGATGACTTCTAAGATCTAGAAGCAATAAATGTTCTTCAAATGTTGCAAACATTGCTTTGTCACTGGCATTCATCATGTAAATTTGGGCATTAGATCGGCATACATGATATGGCTGCATCACTAACTAGAATGCTATACAATATTTCTGGCCATAATTACAGAGAAGGAAAACGGTGCGGTGACAACGGTGTGGTTCCCACGCAATGTGAAAAAGTGCAGTCTTTGTACCGAGGTTCCTGGCTGAGAACTCAGCCTGGAATAGGAGCAGCTGGCTGATGTACAACCGGACAAGATAGTGAGTCGGATGGCTGAGAGAAAGAAACGCAAGGATTTGGCTAATTAATAGTCAATGGGCGTGGGGGCTCTGGAGGAATATTCGGCCTCTATACCAAAAGGTAGAGTTCTGCCACTAGGCATGCTTCATCACAGAGATTGCTACAGACAAACTATGGCTTCCCACATCCTAACGCTTTATCAGATGTTCGAGTGGCAAAGGCGGTACAATACAATGCAGCATAAGAAAGTGACAAGCTGATAGTTATAACTGACACCCAATCAATCTCTGGCATTATAAGGACCTGGATTTCTGCAAACTCCACTTACATGCACAGAAATTTCTGCAACAAATCTACGGTTAGGAATACATCCATAATGGTTTACATTATCTGCATGGTTATTGGTTAAACTGGGTATGTACATTAGACTTCGGATGTGAAGTGGGCCCATCAATACAATATTAACTTACATTAGGTGCTCCGTGCGGTAACATCTATTACTCTTTCCGGCATTTTAAGAAATGTTAAATTTTGTAACCTACATAGAAGTCCCATACAGTATAACCAACAAATAAAGTAGCACTCTGTAGCTCTATAGCACACATATACATTAGGATGGGTCCCAGCAGAGATAATCACCTTATCGCGGCTGCCGGGTACACATTAATTGGCCAATTATGCGCTAATTATTCTCAATTTTTCCTATTTTCTAGAGCAGTAATGCAATTCTTATATTTGATGTTTGCATGCTATAGCACTACAGAGCGCACCTTTATTTGTTGGTTATATATGCAGAAGGCTACTCTTATTAAGCACCTATTCACCCGATTTCTGTTTGGAAGTGACGGTCAGTCATTTGATATTTCCTTAAAACAGTGCCATTTATTGGACATGATCTTATTCAAGTCGCTAAATAATGCTATACATTAGTGCCAGCAAGATACAATGCAAAAAAATATTGTAAATCCCACCACATGGTTCTCAAATTTCAACTAAGGCCGTTGTTCACGCAAGGAATTTACAATTATACGTTTTTGCTGCAATTTTCTAAAAATGCTGTAAAAACACACTTTTGGAAAAACTACAGCCCAAAAGGGGTTGCCAATAACACAGCCGCGTTATTGGATTACCCTGTTACACAACTAACATTAAGGGTAGAGCCACAACCTGCCACCAAAGGCTGTATACCATTGTCCAAGTCCCAGCCATTAAGACGACCATGTGGGGTTCGGGAAGGGTTGGAGGTAAACAACTGCATGCAAAATGGAGAATTGAGGGATATGTCTGCTAGCGGTAATCATAAAAATATTGATACACCCTTCAATCTCAATCATTCCCTTTCGATCGCATACATACTGGTAGGTTATCTGGACTAACATAACCCCGGCTGTTGTGCGTGATCGCAGGCGGAAAAAAGACAGTGTGCTGCCAATAAATAAAGGGGCTATATGGCACAAATTATTATTATGATGTCATATTAATAAGATTCTTAAAGTTCACTCCTTTGCAACATTCACCGCATATATCTCGTAGTGTGCTGAAAATATAAAGCCGTTTTCATGATCTTCTACCCGTCCAATTGATATACTAACAGCATCCGCTGACAGCCCTTTCCTTAAAGAGCAGAGAAATATATTCAGCGCTGTCTGGCGGCATCATACTGATGTCTGAAGCACATTCAGCAAAATAAAATATATATATGTATAAAAACATGACCCAGTGGACTCCCCGGAGAGCCTCGTACAGCTTGTTCAAGGCAGAATTAAGGACCCATCGAAGACGTGAACATTGGAAATGTTGGGTGTAGTAAATTCTATCAACGCTGCTAAATGACAACTAGAAACCACTGGAGAACTTTAGGAGAAAAATTATAGGACAGCCAAGTAATTGACATTCTGACGAGGAAAAAAATATTACACTGTCAAAAGTGTGAGGAGAAATACAGAGCTTGAAAGTGCCCTATAAAGGTCTGCAGTAGAGGCCAATATTTGAGTTTGGGCTGGATATGAATCTCCATGTGATGATTCCAGAACAAAGTTAAAAAAAAGGCTATGGAGACTTTTGCAACTAAAAAATGATATTTGCTTGAATTATTATTGCTTTAAAAATGACCTACAGTCTTAAGCCCCCGTCTCACATAGCGATATCGCTAGCGAGA
>VIAB01000001.1:1494700-1506258 GCA_009801035.1 Oophaga pumilio | reverse complement strand
CATCTAATGAGTGGCGTGGACCTTCATGCTCCGTGCTAAAAATCTTACTCCAGTCCCTGAATTAGATGAGTTGTGGCATGAGCAAGAAGAAACTGGCAACACCAAAGGTCACAACATTTTGCACAAAAATTTGGCCAATTTTCACATTTTTGCAAAAATTCTGGCACAAGTACTTTGATGAATCCGGTGCCTTTGTGTAGCATCCTGCAGCCATACTGTCTTACCTTTGCCCCCTCTTCTTCATGCGTAGGTAAGAAAAGGGGCAGATGAGGGGAAATATGCGAATTCAATGGTTTTTTTATGTAGTAATTAGATGATATAAATCTGTTTAGAATCTGCAGACACAAAATTGAGAGATATTTTCAAGACTATTTGCAAAGTGGCTTTTTTTTTCATTTTAGATGAATTAGGAACATTTTAAAAAAATGGTTGCAGAATTATACAAACCCTTGAAACAATTTACAGTACCTTTCGAACATTCACCAGCATGCTCGATCTATACTAAAGTTCTTAACCAGTATGAGTCATATTTTCCTTGCATCCTCTTAACATATTAACGTACAGAAAACCACTTGCACATATGAGATGATGCTCATATAAACCATTTATATTCCTGCTCTTTCCTGACCTTCAATAAGTCATTTATGTTTAAGTGCAGTAGACCAATAAGTGGTAATAAGTGGCTTCCTCATCGGCCATCAGGGATGAATAAAGATTCCATTTTCTACATTAATTCCTACATTATTTTCTTTCTTTCACTCATCTGTCATAATTTTCTTGTTCATTTTGGGTAGTTTGTGATAAAAAAAACTGACCAAGGTTTTCATTGCTTTTTTTTATATAGATAAATGTTAAATAGGAAATAAAAGGTCAAACATATAACATATTTAGAGCAATTTTCTGACTCTCAAAAATGGACCAAGAGTGGGAAATTACATGGACTAATAAAAGACTCATACTGTTATAGATCCAGCACTGATGCTCCCCATCATTCTGTCCTGCAGCATTGGCTTGTTCTATGTCCTGTACTTTCCACATGTTCGCTGCTGCCAATCACTGGTCTCAAATGTGTACTTTTAAGGCCAGTGATTGGCTGCAGCAGTCACATGTAGGAGTTGGGCTTGTCGTTGCTGCAGTCTTTGTTTACTGTACTGCAGTGGTGACATCTGTGATTACCCGTGTGACCTCTGCAGCCAATCACTAGCTTCAGTAATACACCACCAGACTTGGGCATTATTACTTCAGCATAGATCAGCGAGGAAAAACAAAAAGGATGCACTGGAGCAGCAGACATTTAAGGTGTATTTCATCATTTTATGAAATTTCCCAATTTTTGACCAATTTTTTAATAGGGTAGAAAATTCCTTTTAAAACACATTATTTTATGGTACCATAAAGAAGAATACATAATGGTGTAGGGTAAAGAAACACTTTAGACAAAAGTGGTTATGTGTCTCAGGCCCTGGACTAAGCATTGCACAATGTGTCACATATGGAGTATTCTTTTATATTTACTGTATTTTCATTATTTAAGCCCAAATCAGTACAGGAAATAGGGTGGACGATGGACTACTTGATGATCCTTCGTCCAGTACCCTGCCCTGGATACCTCCTCTCCATTCCTCTATGCAAGACACGTTTCGATGCATCATAGCAAAACCCATAAAGAAAATAAGTCCATGAAAGTATTTTAATTAGTTCAACCCTTTGTATTCGGCATCTGATGTGTGCATTATTTCCATACTGCAGAACGTAGCCTCTGTGTTTGACTTGACAGGCGGGTGATATTGCCTGCAACTCATTATTTTTGCAGCCACCGCATCCTTCCACTTAGATAAAGCCAATTATGTTTTTCTTGACACTGAGATGCATATAATACACAATATTACTGGACTGAACGATCGGTCTACCTCCCAGTATTCTGCTAGATAGATGAAGGGCAAATTATAGATAGAACATTTGTACTGCGTTGCATTAATGTCATATTGAAGAATGCTGACAATTACTTTTACCGCTGGCTTTTTCAACCAATCAAAAATCAATGATTTATTAAAAAAATCACAGTTGACAAATAAAGCAGAATAAATTATACACCTTAGGGTAGGTGCACACTCCATCTGAGAAAACTGGTCTGGTCATTCATTCCAGACTCTGAAGAGTGACATCATTTTTTCTTGGAGCTGGAGAGAAGAAAATAGTTTCAGATCAAAATTGAACATATCTACGATTTTTTCTGCTGACCATTTAGTCCGAAGAAAAAGTTGGACATGTACACAGCCCCATAGAATATCACTGGTGCGAGTGCTATCTGTGAAAACCACCGATAGCACTCATCCGATATAATCGATCATGTGCTTGAGCGGTGTCAACTTGTAGATTGGTAAGAATTCGACTGCTGATACACCCACAAATCCCATGAGAGAGTACATGAAATGCTCCACCTGAACAAAATGGTGACTGCGTATGTGAGCTACACTCCATTCATGCTTTGTGCGACTGCTGGCGATAGCCAAGTACAAACAGTCAAGTATCTTGAGAATAACTCTTCAAGGTGCCTAAACACATTAGAGCAGTTGGCTGGAACCTGTAATGTCAATTGGACTGGTAGGCCATCTAGTCTGTATTGGGGCCGACTGTCCTTCCCCTGACAGTTCATTGTTGGTCTGGAAGGCCATCTAGTGTGTATCGAGGACTCCTGTCCATCTAACAGTACATTGTAAGACTATAATGCCATCTAATGAGTATCAGGGGCCATCTATCTCTGTCCTGACAGTACATTGTTTTATTGGAAAGCCATCTAGTGTGAATCGGGCCTGTGTTTATCTCCCCTGACAGGAGAATTCAAAATAAAGTAAGATTGGGCATGTTGAATTTTAAGCCTGATCCTTTTGATTGCAATTGAGATAAACAACTGCCTGAGGAACTAAGTGTGCTTCCCACAGCTAAATCGAGCATCCATGTGTATGAAGAGTATAGGAAGGAATAGCTTTTAGCTGAACAAGTCATGGTAGGAAAGTGGTTATCCAACCTTCAAAAGTTCATTACTTTGGGTTGACCATTTCTGAATCAAGACAGTAGGTTGGCTTAGAGGAGACCCAAGAACTAGAACAAGCCTATCAGCACCACCATCTCAGAAGGTCTGTAATAAATACAGTCTCCAAACATGAAAAGGATAGAGATTGAATTAATTAGGCCTCTATTATTAGACTACATGAAGGAAAAGTAGACTTGATCTCTAGTATCTTATGCGAACCAGTCTCATTCCAGTTTGTCCATAATGATTTCAATTACTTTCATAAACATCATGAGATAATAAAAAGAGAAAAGACAACTGACCCAAGCTTGCTGCGCTATTTGAGCGTGGGAGAAACTTGCCCAAGAACATCTGAATTGCCGAATACCTCCACTGCCTAGTTTAGAAGCAGTTGTTCATTTCTTTATTTTTATATACCAAGGGTCAGTAATATCAGATGTTAGAGCACTTTTCTAATGACTGAATTCATGTTGCCATGCTGACAGACATTAACCCCTTTCTTATTGCCGGCACTGCAGTCACCTTGATTTACAAAGTAATCAGATAAGCTTAAGTTATTCCTCTCTTCCCAGAAAGAAGACTGCGCTTTTAATTTCAGGTCCGTTTCTCCTGCAATGCTTCTCTTCTAATTATTGTGTTTTGCACATTACGCATGATAATGTTTGAAATTGCTGGCAAATTAGAATTGCCATCACTTTTTAACATACGGAAATGTATGATACAATAAAACTGAACACTATGACTAATTGGCATGAATATGCAGATTGGCAATCTGTTGTTCGGCTTGAAGTGTTTAAAAAGAGACGGTTCCGTATACTCCACCCTGACAATGAATAGTTAATGACTGTCCTAAAAGATACGTGATAAAGCTTTGAGGTTTTGTCATTGGGGGGTAGAAAAAGCTTAATGTAAACCGTCTTCAGTTCGCTTGTCATTAATTTTTTAGGCCAATGTCATAAATTAAATATGATAGTTAGTCATATATTTTCTGGTAATATCTGATTTCTAAGATGTTAAAAAATACAAGTCCCAGTAGTGAAGACCAGATCATTAACATAACAGATGTTACTAGTGGCTTGTTACCTCCAGGTACATAATTATCATGGTTCAGTGATGTAGATGTTTGTGTCATTGCTGCCAAAATACTGTAAAAAAGGCAAAATGCTGCTGGATATAAAACAAATTAACATGGTGACACCCTTAAGGAATATTTTTTCACCATTTATTATTATTTAAAAACTAAGGAAAAATTAAACTAAAAAAGTACATTTTTGTGTACACTGTATTTGACCATATTACATTTTTGTATTATTTTTTTTATTTGTAGCCAACATGTTGTACACCTTTGATCTAGAACGTAGTCACGTCAGTAACTGTCCCCAGCTGTGGTCACAGTTTAGATTCCCTACATATGTGTACTTTCTTAACCTTTCCCCTTTGCTTGACATATCGACATGTCCAAAGATGAGTGGTGCAAGGAGATTTCAAATTTGAAAACAAAAACTAAAACCCCAAACTTCTAGACCATGTTTCTCAAGGCAATCGATTTTCTCATCATTCTTGATGAGGAGGTGTGGTGGAGTCTGATGCTCCTGATTCTTGAAGAGGTGCACACACCTCTTCATGAATCAGGAGCTTCTGATGAGTGGCGTGTGTTTCCTTGTTCCACACCAGAAATCTTACTCTAGCCCCTTACTAGAGTAAGATTTCTGTAGTTGAGAACACCACAGCTCGGCCCCCGAGACATGTTGGAAACTGGCTTTAAAATGCCTAACTGTCCACAACTCTGACTTATGCCAACTCGCAAACTTTTCAACTCAATTTACATCAGAATTCTAGTAAAATTGCTTTGACGAATCGGGGCCTTTATTTTGTGATATTCTTTTGGGTGATGTCAATGGTATATCTGTAGCCATCCAGTGGTTGTCAAGCAAATTGCAGTCTCTCAAAGGTTTTACTTATCTTTCGTAAAATTTTGTATCGTAAGAAATTAAAGTGATTACCAAAATTGCAGAAAAGGAGTGGTGCACCCACCCAAATCTCAACCATTCACACCAGAGCATGTCTGTTAAGAAAGCTATTAACCACTAAAAACATCTTGGACTCTTGGGGAAACTAAAGACTATAGAATCATTGCAAGAACATGCAGGTGATAGCTTTGTCAGGTTTGAACCTATGGCTCCAATGGTGAGGCAACAAAGCCAACACTGATTTAGGAATAACTTGTTCAGCAGGGATGTAGAAAAATGGTCATAAGACCCTCATTGATCTATCCTTTAAAACCCCCTTTAAATTATTGGAAACTCCAAAATGTTGACGATCGTCCACCAACTCTTAACCATAAGTACATCCTGTTTTAATACCATGGAACATGATATAGTTCCAAATACTGTTCCATCAGATAAGAAAAAAAAACAACATTTTAATAACTTGACATTCTTTTTTTTCTGGCAAAACACAAGACTTCTCCAGATTAGCTGTGATATTTTATTGCTGCGTGTTAGAGGAGACCTTTACTGTGCGTTGGCGACAGAAGGAGGATTGATAGCTATTAAATTTCATCATCCCACATCTCACCGAAACCATTCAACTTGTGCAAATACTAGTTAGTGACCCCCTGACCCAAGCCGTCTTATCCGGCTCAAAATTCCATTAAGATTGTTAAACAAAATTACAAAAAATCCAGAGGAATGTAAAGCAAAATATTTAGTTATTAGAAAAACATGTTTAACCCAAAGTTACACAATTTAATGTTACACCCAGAGCTCCGCATGATTCATTTCTTATTAAGTTTACAGTTTTAATGTAATATTTTATTTGGGCCATGACTGTAATAGACCAAGCCTGATGGACACTTATTCTCCAGAACCATCAGTCAGCAGTGATCATTAGATTGCATCTAATTATTCCGCTCGCTATTTTCTTGGTGTTTTTCTAAGTTTGTTTTCAGGATTGGACTAACTGACTTAAGGGCTTCGCCACAACAAGGACCATAAGGTCAGCGGCAGCCCTTGTGGGCTATATTAAAAATAGCATGATAGTGCTTAAAGGGATTTTCTGCTTTTTTTTCTCTTTTTTATTGTTAAAGTTTAATCACTGTGTGAATGGAAAGTCCTATAAATTTTTAATATTGTTTATGTGTTAGTTATTCATTATTTTACTGTATGTTAGCTCCCTGTCAGTAAATGTGTATATATTTTATATATTCAGAGTCCAAAACCCATCTATATTTATTCCTACACCCAGATGATAAATGGATTCATTTGTATGGAGTCCATCTAGAGCTTTGTGAGCTAAACGTCCTGGACTACAGACTGATACGTTTTTTGCAAACCATTAGATTTGTGCAAATTTCGCGGGTGTTGTCAAGGAAAGTTGACCAATAACAAGAACTGTTCTGAAATGAAGGGTTTCTACCGCTGTTTCCCAAACTCCAGTCCTCACGGTCCCCAACAGATCATGTTTTCTGGATTTCCTTTGTATTACACAGGTGATGAGATTATTATCAAGTCATCAGAAACTGAAACAGATTCTCTCACCTGTGCAATACTAAAAAAATCCTGAAATCGTGATCTGTTGGGGGCCATGAGGACTGGAGTTTGGGAAAGTCTGGTCTATTTACCTGGTAAATCGCCACTGACTCCATCCTCACAGTTGTGATCCTCTCTAGAGCTGCAGTACTCGACCGCTGCAGTTAATCACTGGACTAAGCAGTCCTGTGTCATACTGTACATGCAAGTCTCACTGCTGAGGCCAATGATTTAAGGGATATTTCCATGTCCAACATTATATCACAATACGTAGTAGGGATAATAATAATAATAATATTAAGAATAATAATTATAATAGCAAATACCTCTATTTAGAAATGTAGTATAGTTCTTCTGATTCACTATGTCACTTACCCCATGTGCAAGGCATTGCAGTAGCTCAGGTATCCATGGTTATGACCACTAACAGCTAGCTAACTGTCACTGTATGAGTGGTCGTAACCATGGATACCTAAGCTACCGCAATGCCTGCTCGAGCGGGGAGGTGACATAGCGAATCAGAAAAACTATTCTACATTTGAAATGGAGGCATTTGCTAATATTATTATTACTACACCTACTACATGTTGGGATTGGATCTTGGGAATGAGAAAACCCCTTTAAGGATGGCCATACACGTTAGGTGGCTGTTGACCGAACAATTCTTTGACTGATCGTTTGTCCGACAGCCATTCCAGCCAACACTCCCATACACTTACCCCTTGTGCAAGGCATTGCAGTAGCTTAGGTATCCATGGTTATGACCACTAACAGCTAACTAACTGTCACTGTATGAGTGGTCGTAACCATGGATACCTAAGCTACCTCAATGCCTGCTCGAGCGGGGAGGTGACATAGCGAATCAGAAAAACTATTCTACATTTGAAATGGAGGCATTTGCTAATATTATTACTACACCTACTACATGTTGGGATCAGATCTTGGGAATGAGAAAACCCCTTTAAGGATGGCCATACACGTTAGGTGGCTGTTGACCGAACAATTCTTTGACTGATCGTTTATCCGACAGCCATTCCAGCCAACACTCCCGTACACAGGAGCACTTTCTTGGCCGAGCACTCCTGGGTTCTGTGTGAGAAAAGGAGAGGAAAGTGATTGGCAGTGGAATATCGGACATGCATGATCGACATGTCTTCCAACCATCAGTCGCCCCCTCACATTAGACCATCGCCGAACCTGTCAAATATATGCTATTTTATAATCAAAACTTGCTGTTGGGAAACTTTTTAAAAGTTCCCTTCAATTAATTTTGCATTAAATTAATAACTAGAAACTATAGAGAAATTGTATCATAGAGGATATTAGGAAGCTGCATAGCTTTTCATTTATACAATGATTTAAGGAGCCATAGATATCGACACAAACAGCTAATCCATGGGGGTCCTCGGTGTTGGAACCTCGCTGATCTGATATTGGCAACCTCTTCTAGAGATATGTAATCAATTCTTGGCCATCCCCTATAAGCTTTATTTCCAGTACTGGGAAAACTACTGTATTTAAATGAGTTATATCCATGGTTAGTAAGTGATGGTATATCACTAGTTGGTTTTTGGGGATTGTGTGCAAGGACCTCCATTAATTATGAAAAGACTAGAGTGCCTTTTTGCATTCTTATCAGAATATTGCCACCTTACCCTATGTTATTACCTGAAGGAAACTCCCAACTCTTCTCTGACTTATTATGTTGGGAGAGACTTGAATTGCAGGTCCCAATCGTGGGAATTAAGCTTCAATCAGCGGTGTCGGGCAATGGATTACTGCACTCTTCTTATTCTAAATGAGTATGTTCGGCTTTGCCAAATGTGCGTCGGGGTGAATTCAGGAGAAATATCTGTTTCAAATGAATGTTTAGGCGCCTTTGTGATTGGCTTTCAATGTTAAATCCTAGGAGATCCTTTTTTTAATTCTTGAGTAAGGTCTATATAAACCAAAAAGTTGATAATTCATCTTTCGTCTCTTTTTTTTAGTCTTTCACATAAGTTATAGCCTTGGCATCTATTGTCCTATTTGTTGTTTGTTTTTTTTCTCCGTCAGTGGCAATTAACCAAATGGATCCGCTCTGATTTAGCTTGTGCTGTAGCCTGGCTCACAGAATTAAGTGTTGAATGATTTTTATGGACCCCGAATCATGTCAGGAGGACGCGTGTCTCTGCTTAACCGTGCCCTTTACTTATTGTACAGTATATTTCCCTTAGTGAGAGCTCTACATGGTCTACAAATTTTGCAGATTTAATGAGGGTATTGAAGCAGAAATACAAATTAAATAAAACAAGCAGCTCACCGGCTTTGAATATGCGATGCAGCTCTTATTTATAGTTTTTCCTCTGCGTTAAGCCGGATGCCACACTCTCCGGGGAACACAAGTGACATTTCTCATTTGTTTATTTACTTTTTGTATTTGTTGGCGATCGCTATCATGTGTACATTGGTTCATTCCTGTGATGGCCGCGCTGCAAATTGCATACTAGATGCTAATACAAAGAAAAGTGCATAATAAACCATATTCGCACAACGCTCCATTATCTTGACCTATAACGTAATCTGCAGCCAAACTTCAGTTTCCGTTCTTGCTAACACGTTCAGCTGAACAGAACAGTTTTCCTGTTTTCTTACCTGCGTACTAACTACATGGTGACTTGTGTTTTGCGATGTCTTGTACCTTTTACAACATTGAAGGGGGTTGTCCGGTCTACTGAGAAAAGTCTGCAGTCACTTCGTATTACTTCATATTACTTCATGTTACTTTATGTAGACTTCTGAATCCTAACAGCGTGCAGTGCACAGGAGTGGAAACGAAGCTGGAGTGGCACCTGGCCTAATTTAAGTTTATTAGTAGGTTATATAACTTACTTTTTTTAAAACTGATTTTACCCCCCTCCCTCTCACAGTTTACCTGATTTATTCCAACACTACAGTAGTTTTCCTGGTATAAGATCCTCTCGTTAGACTGTTTCAGTGACATGTCAGGGGAGTACAAGCTCGACGAGATGCATCAACCAAAACTCCTAACATGAAGCTATGAAAGTATTTTTTATAGTGGCAACTAAACTTTTAAGGTCGGGATCACACATGTGACGAAAATGTCCGTCGCTCGCATGTGAAATCCCAGCTCTGGCGCCGGCACTCGGGAGTGGAGCGAGCGGCTGCATAGAAATACATGCAGCCGCTCGCTCCACTCCCGAGTGACGGCGCCAGAGCTGGGATTTCACATGCGAGCGACGGAAGTTTTCGTCGCATGTGTGATCCCAGCCTAACAGAAAGAATAATTATATTGTGAGCCCCTATATACAAAGGGAAACAACATTTTCCTTGTATCGTTACTAGAGCAAATCGATTAAAAGTAAATCAAAAATCAAATTCACTATACATTGTTTGCGATTCAACTGCCTTTGTGCTGGATACCTTTTTTTGGGACAGGAACCAGTTAAAAAAATATATATTAAACTCGCCTCATCCCTTACATGCCCCACATCTCCGGTCGGGTCTTCTTCTTCCTCCCTACCTCCGGCTCAGGTGTTCTTCTGTTTGGTTTTAACTCGTCAGTGTCTCTGCCACCTAGCGATAAGACCAAACACAAAGCCATGATGTGCGTCACCTGACGATGTGATGTTACGTGAAGTCGATTCAGCACTAGTTAAAGAGGTTGTCTGGTCTTAAGCCACAAGTCTATGTGATTGCAGTCTTGAGAATCCTTACATCACGCACACTGCACGCTGTGGGGATTCTCCAGAGTCGGGAGCCGGCAGTCATGTGACTGCAGGTATGGAATTTGCATACTTCTGGACACATTCCAACTAGACTGTATGTGGCCTTGCTCAATACACTTGCATTGAGCGAGGCTGCGCTCATCTAGTCGGCATGTGACCGCATGTAGGCAAATCAGATATATGTGGTCATATTCCTGGCACTGGGAATCCTCACAGCGCATAGTTCATACGATTTGAGGATTCACAAATTTGCAGTCACATAAAGTCAATGCAGACTTGTAGCCCAAGACCGGATAACCCTTTTTAAGACAGAAGAGAAAGAGACTGGAGCTGGAAGGAGCCAGTGGCAGACTGGACGAGCGGAAAGCTGAGTATGATGTATTTTTTAATTTTTTTAGATTTCTATTACCTGCAGTGGGGCGACAATACATTTTCATTCAATAAATTTAACGCAAATCGAATTTTCCATATAAATTTAAGCGAATTTCACCTAATGAAATTTCACCAGATTTGCTCGTCTCTCAGCACTACAGGCTATGATATCGTTATATTATAGAAAAAGCAGGAAATAAAAGAGTGTGATGGTCGACGTACCTCAATATAACCTACAATACATTAATAAGGATGACGCTGCTTTCTTCATGGTGAGAAATCCTGATCTGCTGCTTTGTTTCCTGGACTTCTTTGATGCAGGTTTTTCTTCGAATGTCTCCACGCTTATTTGTTCTGCAGTTACGTGCCTTACAGCTCTGTCAACTTGTGTGACAGCTGAAAAAAAAAACATTCTGAAGGCCAAATTATCCCATATCCACGTTTCTTGTTTAGACACTTATCCTAAGTACTGCAACGCAGGAAATAGCACAGTGACCTAGTTTTCACTCCACTACCGGCATAGTATATTTCATTCCAGATAATGTGAAGTCTGATGTAAAAGATAAACATTAATATCTTTCATGATGGCATCACCAGATTAGAGATTTAGACTAGTGGATGCGGCTTCTCTAATATTGTATTATTATATACAGTATATGGCTATAATAGAAGCATAATAGTACAGTACATGGGAAATAAAACTGTGTTCACACTGACAACATGTCATGTATTAGAAGATCAGATTAGATAAACTGATTCATTCTTACTTTCTCCATATAAAGAACTCTGATATTTTTTTCCTGATAAAATTGCCCTTTAATTTACAAAAAAGATAAATGTAAAGTCTTTAACAGGAACTTTTTACCAGGATTTTACCATATATACTTATTCCAT
>VIAB01000001.1:1475868-1487448 GCA_009801035.1 Oophaga pumilio | reverse complement strand
CGTAAATGATGTAGGCACAGATAGTGCTGCCTTCCTGTCTTACATTGTGAATAATTAAGGCACTGATAGCATTACTTTTCTGTCTCTTTTTGTAAATTTTTTAGGAAAAGGAAGTATTCCTTCCTTTCATTTTCCCTGTCAATACATAAGCACTGCTTTCCTGATGTTCCCTATAAATGATACAGGCATAGTTATCACTGACATTCTGTGATTGATGTTAAAGATTTGATAAATGATTCAGATAAAGGAAAAATGAGTACAAAATAAAAAGTATATTTAGTATTTATTGTAAAACCTTTCATAGAATTTCAGTGTGCAAGCCCAAAATATGGGGTTGTATTTACCCATGCAGGTGTCCAAGGCCATGATCACACTAATAAAATCAGAATCCACTGGAGGTTCTGACTCAGTGACCCACTTAGCATAGTTAGAGCTCCACTTCTTATGTTGTGGGAGTGTGAAGTCATTGCTGGCACATTCCTGTGCTCTCGTCTTCATGCAGAGCTGCCATTGTCATAACTTGTTTACAGGTTACCTCGTTATATAAAGCATGTCAAGGCCAGGTAATGAAAACAAAAAAGAAATAGTAAGAAAAAAGGAAATTGTGTTTTCAAATCGAACAAAGGTTTATTGACAGAAGCACTGTTGTAAAGCTCTTCAGTGCGACCATATCATTGTACTAAGGTTGGTAACAATGGGTTTCATCATTCATCATTTACTCCTTTGTCTATGGCTGATACAATCCAAATCTTTATGGAATGAATTAAAGAAACCCCCTTCCTAATTGTATACAGTGGGGAAAATAAGTATTTGATACGCTGCCTATTTTGCAAGTTTTTCCTCCTACAAAGAATTGAGAGGTCTGTAATATTTATTGTAGGTACACTTCAACTGTGAGAGATAGAATCTTAAAAAAAATATTGGCAAACTACAAACTGTCCTAGACAGAAAACATAGAAAAACACAATAAAAACAACGTATAAAAATACTGTGTTGTAAAAAAAAACAGTAATCAGCAAGTGCTAATAAAAAGATGAAAAAACACAGGGTATTTGGTTAATACGTTTTTTGCAAAAAATGTATATTAAGCCGCCCTACCAAACGTCAAGTTATACCTATATCAGAGCAGTCCCTGACTAATGTATTTAATCCCTATCTGATATATTTAAAAACCTGGTCATGTGTATAATACCTGTATGAGCAGGATTCAGAAAGGGAATGTCCAATGTGGATACACTGCATAGAGCGGCTTTTGTGTGCACGGCTCACAAAAGAGGGGTGGAAACCTCCCTGATCTTGCAGAAACAAGAAAACAATTGAATGCAAACAAAAAACTGTCCTAGACATGTGCTGGCATGAGAAGGGGGACCTTGCGGAACGCTAGATTTTAACCTATGATGATGTAGTGTGTTACTAATGGTAAGGATTGAGACTGTCGTCCCAGCTCTCTTCAGGTCATTGAACAGGTCCTCCCATGTGGTTCTGGGCTTATTCCTATTCTTTCTTTCCCGAGAATCTCCTCTTCTCTACTCCTCATCTATCATGTTCTTCACCCATTGTTTGTGAGGTCTGCCAGAGCAGCATCTTCACTTCAGAATCGGTTCAACCTTTTCCTGGAGTTGTGCCGCTCACTATCTGCCCAAGTGAGAGAGTAATTGTTCAGTCTATTCTCACCCTTAGGTCACGTTCACACGTTCAGTATTTGGTTAGAATTTTACATCAGTATTTGATAACCTAAATCAGGAGTGGAACAATCAGAGGAACACTATAACAGAAACACATCACCACTTCTGTATTTATCACTCATTCCTGATTATGGCTTACAAACACTCATGTAAAATACTGACCAAATACTAATGGTAATTTCACCTCAAAAATATTGTAATCATGAAACAAGACATTGATGAAAGTCATTTGAGCCTGTTAGTATCCATTCAGGAACTGGACATGATAAAGCTGTGATGGCTCCATTATAAATGAAGCCATGCTAGTAATGTGAACTGGCCATTTGAGCCTGACAGCTGATGCATGCTGCCAAATGCACGAGTAGCATGTATCAGATGCTGTCTGCATGATTTTATCCAGGTATGTTTAACTTTGAAACGCTACGCTAAAATTCACCTGCGGCTGATCTGCATGGGAGACTAGACCTACCCCGCCTGAAGCCCTTGAGTGACAGGCCTCTCCTTACATGTGCGTCTGTCACTTCAGGGCAGCAGGCAGGGAGATACCTCGGGGGACCCGCCTGTCCTACTAGTCTTCTGTTCGGCTCAGTCCCCAACGACTATTAAACTATGTGCTTCTCTTAAACGCTGTGGTGTTTCATAGATCATATATGGCTGAAATCATACAACTATCCATGGACAGCATGTATCAGCTGACATGTTCCTTTTAATACATCTTCCAGATGGCCTGGTGCTGACAGTCTAGCTTTATTTGCAGCCCATATATAACCCTAAAAATTCACAATTATTTTGGGAATGAAGCATTCCATATATAGCATTGTCCAAAGGTGAGTAGAAGAGAAGGAGCTTAAATGACATCCTTGGGGGCAAGAAAATTTACAGTGTAAATGATCCTATAGCCAAATCCGAATGAGACTCATGTTCGAGTGCTGATCTTGTGTTGACATGACCAGAATCTCAGGTCCTGAAGTCCTGAAGAAGTCAGCAGCAAAACTCCTTATGTAGAAGAGAAACAAACATTTTAAAGGATGATAACTTGGTGTCACTGAGCAGAATGGTGCGTCCACCCCGGGTGGGAGTAAATAAATGGTACTGTGGAGTGCAGCAGGAAGAAGCTACAAGAGTTGTAGGAACTTTGAGACACAGCTACAGGAATATGACCGTCAACATGGACAACTTGTTCTACTTCTTCTTTGAATTTTTGCAGTATTTTGTAGAAGTCCAAACTTCTGTCCAGTATCAGTGTGTGTCATGTGGGCTTTCTCTGTGCTCCATCTCCATCCCTACCTCTCGAGGTAGCCCCCTTAATGGTACCCCACTTTGATTTTCTTTCTCTTTACAGGAGCCATGGCCTGCACTGCATTTTTTCAATCAGGTCTCTGAACAATCCCATATGATGTGACAAATAACCTAACAGGAACAGTGCTTCTGAAACACAGACAGTGATTCTCAGCTTTGTGTTCACTGATCAGTCGGTTAAGTACACCGCAGACTTCCTCATCTTAACATTCCCAGGGAGAATAGCTATTATAAAACCTGATAGTCAGTCCCCAAAATGTGACGCCGCCATCCATCATACATACTACCAAGAGGCAAAAGTCTTCTGCTCTCAATAGTTCTGTTTCTCAAACAAAATTGAAATTAATAAAATGACAGACCAAGATGTATAGTCTTTTTCTCCAGACTGAAGACACACTGAGGGCTTAAGAAAAAAATAAAAATCATCGACCACTTTAAGACACATTATGACCTCATGTCATGGTCAGCTCAAATGAAGAGCCATAAAAAAATCTGACATAAGAATATATCAGACATATCACATACTCTTCACCTCCGTCACTTGGCGTACATCAATTTGCAATTTATATAAATGATTTTGGTGTCAGAGAGGATGCCAATGTCAGATAAAAAGAAATTATATCCATGGAGAGTATCGGTGTGGTGGGAGTTAGCGATTTGGCAAAGTTTCTCATTTGTTACTGAAAGAACTGTAAGTGCATTAATATGAGCAGACACAACATGGAATTCATTACTGTCAGCTTAACCTCATAATTTGCTGCAATTGATTGATGTAATATATGTGACTGGAGTGCTAACTGCAAATTGATTATGGACGTTCTCTGCTTTTAGTGTAAAAACTAATTATGTTGCAGAGAATTTCATTGTGCCTGTGTGGCTTATTGCAGAATTTCACATACAACGTATATGTAAAATACAGATTTAATCTCTACCGGATATTTAGCTCACAAAGCACTTGCTACCTCACGTCTCTTTTAGGAAACTACAACCTTTACATGCATCAGAGAGAATAGAAACTACTTCAATCAGTGCCCGAGCTGCTGTGATCACAGGACCTTCATCTAACAAGGTTCCTCTACAGACACACAAGTGATTGTAATTGTCCTTTTCAATACATTTGTAATTATCTTTAGGTTTATATATTTACTTACACCTCTGTAATTCTTTATCTTTTTGCTCCTGTATCTCACATTAGCAGGGAGGAAGTAAAGGACTGCAGTAATTCAAGTCTCCTTCTCTACCCCATATAAAAATCTATGGGCTTCAAATAACTGAAATCTAAGTCGCTCAAAGGTTGTTGTTTTTTCTTTTAATCAGTTACTAAAAAATTGAATTTTAACACTAAATTACCCATACTCAAAGGTTTTTATATGGATCATTGGAGGTACACTTTAAAGGAAAACTGCAGTGGTAAACCACATCCCAAACCAGCAATTTTATGTTTTCAAGACCCATAACGTTTATATTTTTCTGTCAACGTAGCCGTATGAGGTCCTTGTTTTTAGTGACGAGTGGCGAGTTTTAGTTGTTCAATGTACTGTAAAATAGGAGAAAAAAATCCAAGCGCAAAGAACTTGTGAAAAATAAATGTTTTTGGCTTATTAGGGAAACTGCAGTGATGAACACTTTTCTGAACGGGCAGGGTAATGTTTCTGAGTTTTCATTTGTTTCTTTCCTTTCTGTCAAGAACCATGATTTTTTTTTTATTTTTCCATCAGCATAGCCATATTAGGGCTTGTTTTTTGCATGACGGGTTTTAGTTGTGAATGACACCATTGATTTTAACATTCAATTTACTCGAAAGCAGGAAAAAAAAATCCAAGTGCATGAAAATTGTGAAAAAAAATATTTTGGGGCTTTTAATTTTGTAGCAATCTTTATGCTGAAAGAAATGACCAGGCAATTTATTTCTGCTGTTCAGTATGACTATTTTTTTTATATGAAATAACATTTTTATTCAAGTAGTGAAAAAATAAGAAGTTTGTAAAAAAAAAATCATTAATTGATTAACACTGTAAAGAGAATCTGTCACCGGGTTTTTGGCTATGGTATCTGAGAGCAACATGAGGTAGGGTTGAGAGCCAGAATCCAGTGATGTATCACTTACTGGACTGCTCAATGTAATTTTGATAAAATCACTGTTTTTCCTGCTTTAGATGAAGCAGTACTATGAATGCTGAGCTGTGTATAACCCCACCCACACCACTGATTGGCAGCTTTCTTTGTACACTGTCAGCAAGCTGCCAATCAGTGATGGGGGCGGGGATACACAGACTGGTTTTCACGTGAGATCTAGTCCTGCAGTGATAATCTAACATTGATAAAATATTGATTGAATTGAAACTGCAGCAAGCTACTGATCAAGACACACATTACTGCAATCAGGCTCTCTGACCCTACTTTATTCTGCTCTCAGATTAAATAGCAAAAACCTGCTAACAAATTCCCCTTAATTAGTCATATTTTAGGGTTGTTTGTAGAAGCTATAGGATTATATTAAAAATTAAATTTGGTCTATTTCCCAATAATAAATGTATTATGTGTGTACTCTTTTACAAAACTAGGATTTTCATAACAAATCTGTCATAGTAATGATTCTTTTCCCTGAAGCAATAATTGCACTTTTACCTGCAGCAGTCGCGCGGTGCTTTAGTGTAGTTTAACAATAGTTTTATTGTTTTATATCTTTAAAAAGAATTCATTCTCACGTGGAGGATTTGTCAAGTCATTTGCATAGTGGCCAAGGTTTTGCACAATATGTTTTCTTCTGCACTTAAAATTATTTTACAAAAATACTTTTGGCTAATATTTTACTTTTAGAGGTATTAACTTTTTTTTTATGTATTTTTCACTTTCTTTCCTTCGTTCTTAATATGTGCTATAGAAAAAGAAGTCTGCTTTCTTTGGAAGTGTTCAGCAAGCTGCTATTGATGTACTTTTTGTACTTTGTACAGTGACGTACTTCTATGTGTGGATATGTGTTTTGGATGTTTGTGTACTGTCAATGTGCTCAAGGCAAGTCTGGAGATGAGCAAATCGATCTGCTGCTGATTGAATTTGTTATGAATTTTTCACTATTTTTTTATTTTAGAGAATACTGAATTTGGGGATTTAATTGGTACAATTTTAGGTCCGGAAAAAAGTTAAAATAATTAAAGACATTTTACTCATCTGTCTTAGGCCGTCACCTGTCCTTATGTTACAGCTACAACTCTTGGGCTTCCATAATGTTTTTCAGTTCTTCTGTCACTCCCTTTTAGAATTGCGCTCCATTTGAGACCAATCACAGGTCTCATTGCTGAAATTTGTGTCTGTCATAGAGGAACAGGTAGTTGTAATGGCAGAGGCCGTGTAAGGACAGATGAGGACCTAGAACAGGTTAATCTAATGTATATTATTATTGTTTAGCCCAGTCATTCCCCTCCATTTGTCATTATTTGAGACCTATTGCAAGGAACTTTGGATTTGAAATGATTTTATTAGGACTGAATCACACTCCGACTGCTCTAACTATAAAGAAGGGCGATTCTGGTGGATAACAAGGAAAGGGTTCTTTAGGCTAAGCGCACACGTCAGGAATTTGTGCAGAATTTTCCTGAGCAAAACCTGACGTTTTCCGCCGTAAAAACGCACGTTTTTTTCCTGAGCTTTCTAGGTCAATAATATAGCGGGAAAAACGCTAGAATTCCTCAAAATTAATGAACATGTTGGTTCTTTTTCCGAGATGCGTTTTTTTCGCGGAAAAAATCGCACCATGTGCACAAAAATTACGGAATTCATTCTAAATTCATTCCCATGAAAAAATGCAAAAAAAACGCAAATAATCCTGAATGTGTGCACTTAGCCTTACAGTTAGAGCAGTCAGACTGTATAACGTCCTACCACATTTAATGCCACAATTAGGTGGCAGTAAGCACCAGTGATGGTGACTATCACTATACTCTAGGCATACTATTCTTACAATTATGTTTTCCTATTACTTTTGAAACTTTGGTGCTTTAAAGGGTTGTCTGGTCTTAAGCCACAAGTCTACAGTCACTTTATGAGTCCTCACATTGCGCGCTCTATGCGCTGTGCAGATTCTCCAGTGTTGGTGCCAGTAGTTGGCGGTCATATGACCTCAAGTATTTTACTTACAGTCATATTCTGACTAGACTGTATCTGGCCTTGCTCAATACACTTACATTGAGCGATGCCTGATACAGTCTAGTCGTCACTTGACCCGCATATATGCAAATCACATACTTGTGTTCATGCACCCACCACTCTGTGCCGGAGAATCCTCACAGCGCGCAGTGCATGCAATGTGAGGATCTGCATAGCGTGACTACACACGTGTAGGTTAAGACTGGACTAGACTACCCCTTTAAATATAGAACAACCCCTTCAAATATTGAGGTACATTTTTCTAATTCAGTTCTAATCACCCAATAGTGTTTGATACCGGTAAAATAATTATTACTATACAAGATCATTCTTCATGATTTAAGTAGAATTGTTGGATTTTACATAAATTACTTCTAATTCTCAATAGAGAATTGAACCTTGGAAGATGTCCGTGTAAGCTTCTCTCATGAGAGCACAGAGCCGCGTTGGCAATAAGTTATTCATAATGCAGAGATGTTGTTAAATTGTGAACCAAGCTTTTATTATTTTCTGAATAATCACTTATGAAGATGGACAAGTCATTCTTTTACTTATCAACCATCCACAAAATGTTACTGTATTAACCATAGATTTATATAGAAAAGGTCTAGTTTATATGTGGCTGCTATTTACAAGAAATACAATTATGTTTATTTATTATTATTATTACTACTTGTAATTATAGCATCATTTAGTCCATTGAGCTTTATATATGAAAAAAGGGTATAAATAGCAAAAAGCAAGTACAATAATCTTCAACAAAATGAGTCAGCGACTGGTACAGGAGGAGAGAGGAACATGCCCGACAGGGCTCAAAATCTACAAGGGATGGGTGAGGATACAGTAGGTGAGGGTAGAGCTGGTCGTGCAGCGGTTTGGTGGCTTAGTGGTTACTGAAGGTTGTAGGCTTGTTGGAAGAGGTCGGTCTTCAGGTTCTTTTTGAAGGTTTCCATGGTAGGCAAGAGTCTGATATGTTGTGGTAGAGAGTTCCAGAGTAGGGGGGATACACGGGAGAAATCTTGTATGTGATTGTGGGAAGAGGAGATAAGAGGGGAGGAGAGGAGATCTTGTGAGGATCGGCGGTTGAGTGCAGGTAAGTACCAGTAGACGAGGTCACAGGTGTACGGAGGACACAGGTTGTGGATGGCTTTGTATGCCATGGTTAGGTGTTTGAACTGGAGTCTTTGGACAATGGAGAGCCAGTGAAGAGATTGACAGAGAGGAGAGGCTGGGGGGGACAGGTAGATTTGTCAGGCAGCAGAGTTTAGATATATACAGAAACATTAGCACAGATATATTATAAATACAGATATATGATAATAATTTTATAATCTAGACTTTTTTTTAATAATTTTACATCCTGCTGTAAATCCTCCATACACATAACTAAATATTTAAATAGTACTTTTTGGTTGGACTACGGTGTTCATAGCTTAGCCCTAGGATATGCAATCCATAGCAGGTCAGTGGGGGTCTGACGGTTGAGCCGTCTAAAAGGGTGACAGCTTGCCATACATGCTTAAATGAGATGAAACTTTCCTGCAGTACCAGGCACAGGCGCTAGCAAAAGTATGGCACTTTGTCTGGTACGCAATGAATGAGATTTAGCACTTGAGTGTTGTGAGTTTTGACTAATTTATGTAGATCAAGGCCATTTTCCCCCTGTCCCAACTAGACACATTTTTTTTTCCTACATGGAATTTTAAATCCTGTAAATGTTTTCTAGTTCAAATTCATGTTGCATCTTTTTTTCCATGATTCATGGGTCCTAGAATGTGTAAGGCAGAGATGGTAGTAAAACACCTCTGTCTTCTCTATGAGAATCTGTGTGTGTCCTATAGCCGACTCCCTGCTTTTGTATCTGAACAATCTTGTTCAGCTGATATACTGTTCAGTAATGTTTTAGAACGATGGTGCAGAATAAAATGTTGTCCTCCCAGATGTTTAAAGTGAATGGGTGGTCCGGAAGTAGCTATTAAGTTGATTGGCTGTGGTGTTGGGAGTTGAAATTATTCAACTATTCCTATTTCAAGGATGAACCCCTGAAATATTCTCATCACTTTTGTTTAGTAACTGCCAGTAGGTCTTGTTGGTTTTCTCCAGCTTTCCTTGTCATGTTCCTCAATTTCCATATTTACTTTCAGATACCGATGGGAATAAACAGTAGCTTTGTGGAGATGAACAATTTCTGCAGCCAGGGAACAGTATGGAGTATTGCAGTGTATAGTGCAGAGGCTGAAGGGGTAGTCATATCTGGAAAATGTTTCCTATGGGACCCCCTTAGAGAATTGAATTTAAAGTGCTCCAAACTGAATGGAAAGGGGGTGGCCCTTATGTTTGTCTTGTTTATTTGTTTTATTTTTAAGCCTTCGGAATTTAATGTAGACATTAACGCTTTGTAAATTCCTCATCCGGTAGAATGGAGGTCAATATCAATGTTTAAGGCAAATGGAGGTTTAATAATTTATATGGAACATTTTACTTGACCCAAGAGACAAGCAAGGCACACATAATGTACATAGAAAGCTTGAGATTACCGTCATGTAAAGAACTTGTGTATTTCTAATGGGAATATTCTGTAAAGAATACTAATACAGTCCATGTGCTGGTATACTAATGTTTCTCTACAGCTGTTACATAATGTTGGTGGTCTGCAGATAGTATGTTTTCGTCTCTTAAAAGCACGCAAAGAGCTATAAGAATATTTCTACCTTTGTTTAGGTATTTACAATGCATTTCCCAGACTCAAATTCAATTTATTAAGTGGATAACTGCAAATGAACGTATATAAATGCAGCATGCTGTTTTTTGACCGTGTGGGAATAATGCCATAGAAAAGGCTGTATTGAATTTTTCATGCAGTTTAACATGTCTAAAACACTAAAACTGTGAAGTGAACAATTTATTGCGCTCTGTGTGTTTTATTCCTATCATGCATATAACACTACGTGACAGCAGAGCAGTTTAGCTAGAAAATAATTAGGAAGTTTAGGGTTGGTGGTTTGTTTTACTGTTTACTACCGTGAGTCATGTTATTCTACTTTGTAGGCCTGACTTACAGTATACGTTCACCTTTCAGGAATATTTGGTTAATATCATGAACATGTAAGAACTGTGGAGATTTCAGGATTGCATAATTAATTTGCAAACAGTGGAGAACATAGCACCCAAGTGAATTGATACCAGACACAGCTAGAATTAGGGTCTATTTACACAGACGGGTGAGCGGCTCGAAACGATGGATCCATTACCAATACCAATCGCCGGTCATTTAATAACCTGTTTACACAGGCAGATCAAAGCAATAGATCTGTAAAAGGTGCTCAGAGACATGGGTCCTAGAGGTGGTAAGGCAGAGATGGTAATAAACCACCTCTGACTTCTCTATGAGAGTCTGTGTGTGTCCTACTGCCAACCCCTGCTCCTGCATCTGAACATTCTTGTCCAGCTGATTTACTATGAAGTGATGTTTCCAAACGTTACTGCAGAGTAATATGTGGACATCCTAGATGTTTAAAGTCAATGGGCCGTCCAAAGTAGTTATTTAGTTGACTGGCAGTTGTCCTGGGAGTTGGAATCTAACTGATCTAAAATTTATTGTCTACTTCAAGTATGAAACCTTTAAATATTTTAAGCATTCTTGTTTTTTTTGTTTCACTTTTTTTTTGTTACTGTCAGTAGACCTTGTTGGTTTTCTACAGCTTTTTTTGGCATGTTCCCCAATTTCCATATTTAGTTTCAGATACCAATAGGAAAGAGCAATAGCTTTGTGGAGATGAACAATTACTGCAGCCAGGGAACAGTATGGAGTATGACAATGTATATTGTAGAGGCTTAAGGGGAAGTCATATCTGGAAAATGTTTCCTTTGGGATCACATTATAAAATTGAATTTAAACTCAGCCGTTTGCACAGGACGATGCGTCACCAAGAACGATGATCTTTAGTGGGCAAATAAATATAATTTTACCCAATGATCGAACGTTTTGCTTGTTCATCGGGTAATTTTTCAGTGAATAATTTGAGTTCTTTTTTCTGCACAGGCTTTTTTTTTTTTTTAAAAGAACACAGGAAAAAAAAATTAAATAGCCTGCGTGCCTATGACTGGTTTCAAACGGTTCGTCTTCATGGCCCGCGGTTGGAATACCCGACTGTCAGGTCCCTTTACCTATACTAACTGCCTCGTATGAGTCGGGTGGTCCAGCTGGGTATCCTGGTCTAAGCAGAGAACGTGTTCCATGGATATATGAAAGCAGTCTATGGCATGTCCATGTTTCCAGTGCGTGTGGTATCAATTTTTTTCACGGACTCTATTTTAACCTGTGTGCCATCAATGTACTGAACGTGTGCTGTAAATGTTTAACATTGCAAAGTAGGAGAAGCTTTGTAATTTCATTCATTACTGGAGAAACACTGATGACCACACTGATGGAAAACACGGACACACGGAT
>VIAB01000001.1:1445570-1471962 GCA_009801035.1 Oophaga pumilio | reverse complement strand
TCATGGTCTGAGTACAGTCCGCCATGTTATGAGTGGCCTTGGGTCTCGTGATCAGAAGCTCATTATCCTTTTATATGCTGATGGGGCTGTTTAGTTAAAGTCAGGAGACCCACGGCCAGTCTGAACATCATGCTCTGCACTCTCATGTGTGCAATTGGCCTTAGAATTTAGTTTGACCAATGAAGTACCTACATGGTTGTGCGTAAGTTTTAATAAGGTAGAATGATGATTGTTAGCATTATCAAAAATTTACTTTTGACTTGAGGCTTTTTACTTTGAAAATTTATGATATAAAGATAGATATGACTTTTTTGTAAAAAATTTCCAAAAATATTTTTTTTCAAATGCCATTTTACAAATCAAGTTTTATCAACATAAAATACTTTTAACTGGGAAGGAGCATTTTGTGTGTATGAAGCAAAAGGGGTTATAACAGACTATCTTTTTTTCATAGAACTAAGTACTGACAGGCAGATAGTTGTTGACTGTCTGTTCTGCCAGGTGCCAGTTTAGTGCGATCACAGACCACTCCTGCCGGCAATTTTGCTGCTTCATGTTAACTAAGCAGCTTTTCGTCTTCCAGGCTGCTTTGTCGTCGTTGTTCTGATTGGCAGCCAGCTACCTAGCTATCAATCAGCATAAAATCGTCAGACATGCCCCGTCAACAGGGCAGAGTGGAAAAGAAGCAGCTCTGTCAGCAGCAGAAGCCACAGGATCACCAGCAGAAGCCGCAATTGGTCTGTAATTGGTCAGAGATGGCAGAGATCAGTGCCGGGCACAAAAGGTAGGTAGTCATCTACTACCTGCCTGTACGTTTTTAGGTCTGTAACATAAGAATAAAATAGTTCTGTATAACCCCTTAAATTATAGCAATCTTGTGAAAGGTCTTGATTCACAAACTCACGCGTGCACACACACACACACACACACACACACACACTACTATTTTGTGAATACAGCTCCTTTGCAAACCTTTGGTTATAGACGTTAAGCAAATTTTGTGTACTGGGGACAAATTTTTACTTTCTAGGAAGTGTGAGCTCTATTGTTTCATTTTCTATGAGTCCTAAAGGCATCAAACTGTAGAGTTAATGTATGCATACGTTAGTGCATCATTTTATAAGGTAAACCTAGATTCCAATTAAAAAAGGTTGTTTCTATAGAAACAGATCCACAACAAACAACGATGCTCATCACATCTAAAATAGAATAATGCTTCTGTGCCAATCATATTCAAGAAACTCATTGATACGCAGGTGAGTGACAGTAAAACCTCGTCCCACAGCCAATTTCAGTGAAAGTCCCAGATGCAGTTTTGTTTGCCAAAACACTGTTCATGACACTTGGCAGGTTAACAGACGCAAACTCAAAACATATTTTTCATAATTCAGCAGCATCATTTTGCTGTATGTTTGAAAAAAAGGGAGGAAAAGCATAATGGAAGGATAACCTCTTCACTGCTGGGTGTGTGGGTGACATGCAGAAACCATGCATTGTGCACCAGACGTCCGTAGCTATGCCAGGTTTCTTCTCCACACAATAGATGCTTTATTTTCCACAATTTTCATCATGGCTTTCCCTCAGCACGGGCTTAGAGTTTTGGGATGTTTTGATGATAGTAGCCATACATGCTGACAAGTGACTGTTGACCCCATAATGATTTTAGGTCTGGGCTAGTCATGAACAAATCTGCTGAAATTAGAATTTGGCAGTTTTCTTTAATTTGGCCGGGAAACTCAATTTGCCTTGAATTTATTTGATGCAAATCAAATGTGCCTTATTATGTTCTGGCATCAACCCAGACCCTGGAACACAATAAATATACATTAAAAAATAATATTCACCTCTCTGCTCACCTGTCCCACCACTGCAGCCCCCATCCCGTCTTTCACACAGCTCCCTCTGGACATTATGTCATGACATTCGTTGCCCTTGGCCTTGCCTATGCTTCATGTCAAAGTATCATTTTTATTCCAAACCTCTCCTCTCCCTCTACAAACCAGTAAAATGATGGCCAGCTGCTATTTTGCAGATTTTGCACTGAACGAATCAGAAAAAAATTACAATTCAGGAAAACCCAAATTCAATTTGCCTCAAGCTGATTTGTCATCTCTATTCCGGACATATATTTTTCTCTGTGGTTAACTGCAAAAGTTGCTGCAACTGTCACTCTTTTTACTGTAACTAGAAAAGTTTTCTTTAATGAAATACTTTGGTGTGAATGTGTTTTCAATTTTTTTAAGGCAAGACTAGTGCGGAAAGTCATATTATTTGCATATACAAAGAAACACCGATGGAACGGAACAGCCCCATTATATAAATGGAACCTGTGTCTATCATAAAGGGAACCTGTCACATTGGATATGTACCTGCAGATGTAGGGTAAATCTTAAGGATAATAGAAATGTGCCTGGCCATGTGCTTAAAGTGTGGCACCTGAGAAGCAATGAACCTTTATTTTCCTGGGAGCTGCCAGCTTTCAGTTATAAAGGCGTGCCAGTGTGGCTACAAAAACAACTCACAGCCCTGATGCACTGCAAAAACCAGAGATGTTTGTCAGTCAACGTGCTGGAGTGTGTTTACAGCCGCTGCTCACAGTGCTGTGCTCTATGATTGTACCTCGCCAGCACTCCTGTAGGGGAATAGTCAGACGACCATATAGCTCAGACGAGGATCACAATGCAATGCTCAGACTGGCCAGTTGCTCTCCTGATCTGAGTATGACATCATCTATTTCTATGCAGGTGTCACACTCGGGTGCAGGAGCCGCTGGCCAGTCCGAGCAATGCGTTGTGATCCTCGTGTGAAATATATGGCTATCTGACTTTTCCCTTTGACTGAAAGCAGGCGGCTCCCAGAAAAATGAAGTTCATTTTCTCGCTAGTGAAACACTTTAAGTCTGATAAATGAGCAGCTTTCTAAGGCTCCGTTTCCACAATGAGCTTTTGGCTGCGTATTTTCCAAAAAATGCAAGTAACGTATTATACTTAATGGGTGTAGAAATGGTGCAGAAAATCTGCAACTTCAAAAACTCACCAAAAGCTCATCATGGGAACTTACTGTAGCTTAGTGCTATAAACCTGCAGATTTATTCTGTATCTGCAGGTTAATAGCGTTATCCAACGTTACAGGCTTGTTAAATCTCAGCACTGCCACTCTTATAGTCCCTTCCAATGTTATCACAGTTATTGTTTATGAGAACGCTGCAGCCAAGCATTGACTTCCATCTTGAAATGATTAATGTGCAAGCATTACCCAAGAGGCTATTGATTGTCTGCAGCAGTCAACCGAATTATGTACGTGATGTCACCCTTGCAGGACCAGAAACAACCACGACCACAGCAGTAGTACTGGAGTAGCAGGACTTTTAACAAATGAGTTTTGGATTCCCTTCTATTCTTGCATTCTGTGATGGTCACATAGTCCAGAATTCCACTACTTGCATATTCTGCCATGTCCTAATGACCTGTAGATAGACACTGGCTCTTATAAATTTTTTTGCTCTACAGCCCCACTCCTTGCCATGCAAGAACCAGAACTCTGCTCCATTCATTGGTGTCGGTCTCTGATTTCTATAGATCAGTGGGGGCTTGTACCACTGGGATACCTACTGATCAAAGAGTAATTCCCCATCCTAAAAATAAGGCAACATTTACTAATATTAGATAAGTAATGATGCATTTAGCAGTCTAAAAAGAGGCATAAGAGAAGCACAAATTCTCGTTGCATATAAAACTTTTATAGAGCAAAGTTAGCTTTATCCACAGTTTCATAAATGTCTTTTCTTTTTCTGTTTTGATTGTTTTTTGCTTTAGAAGTTGAGAATCTCTGTAATAGCTTCACTTTCTGATACAAACCTCAGCACTTACCAGCACTAATTACCCTCTGTCTTAAGTCAATGAGTCTTACCTCTATAGTCTGCAATGTTACCATTCGTGTCTTAATAAATTATGATGCACGACATTATACAAAAAGCTTTTACTCAAATGGAAGTCCTACCAGACAATTATCATGTCCCCGCATTTTTCAACTTATAACCACATTTTAAGATTATTTCCCTCCCTCTATTTTCAATTGCATTTCTTGACGCCGTAATGGATTTATAAACTGCATATTAACCTTATGGTGCCTAACAACAGATAGACTTGAGTTATTTTCCCAGAACCTCTTGCTTGTTCCATATTTTCAGCCTTGATTAAGCATTTTTAGCAGTTATTGCAGTACTGAACATATGATTTCTCCAGCTGAGCAGAAATCATTGGCTGGAGTGTATGAAAATAGTACTGCTATTCTTTATTACGGAAGAACATAATTATGGAAAATAATATAACATTTTAGCACCCAGTTGTGACAATCACCTCTAGAGTACATTTAGAACTAAGTTAATATTATACTGCAGCTTTTCTTCATAACTATATTTTCCACTTTTGTCTTGTTAAAATAAATTCCTATACATATAAATTTTTGGTCCTTTTTTATGCAAAGACCAAGGTACATCAGAAGGCATTTCTGGCCATAAAATAATTAAAAAGTTAATTTTAAATGCCTAATGATTTGTATGATTTGGTATCACTGTAAGGCTTCAGAAAATCTGACACACATACCCTGATTCATCAATTAAGATTTTTTAAAAAGTCACAAAATTTGGCATAACTCCACTCCAGTAGTCTCCCTTTCCCTCGGATGTATTTTTGCGTACTCTGATATTTTGGCACAATTTTTCAAAATAGGAAAAAGTTAAAAAAAAATAGGATGGAAAAAAAGACCATTTGTGACTTATCAGTTTGAAAAATTTGGTGGCAAAAACTGCAATTAATACCACAAGACCAAAAAGGAAAATGACTTAGAAAAAAACCAAACAATATGCAAATGATGAATCGGGACTGATGTGTTGGAAGCTGGAAAAATGGGCAAACAAGCATCTAAGCAACTAAGACAAGTGTGAAACATCAGTTCTTTTTGGACTTTTCTAGTATACTGTCAATGCTACCTACCAAAAGTGGTCCCATAAAAGACAACTGATGAACTGCAGGCAGGTTTACTGATGCTGGTGGGCAGTGAAGGCTAGCCTAAAGTTTAAACAGGTAATATAGGTTAGAATGGAAGGGTGATCGGTGAGCCCCGCCTTGAAACTTGAACTACTGAAAAGATCCAGTGCTCATGTCTTGGTGCCGAATATCACAGGGCACATTCAGAGGTATTGTGGAGTCCATCACAAGGGGAACATACATAATATTAGTCAAGTGATTTTAATATTCTTAAAAAATTCAAAAGTTTACCAAATTAAAAACTTAAACGTGGGTTTGAAGTAAGAGACTATCTACCTTGCCAGTGGTTTCAATGACATACAATGCTGTATATATGTCTCAGACTTGATAATCAGTTTCTTAGAACTGTCATATGGTAGAAAATCCTTGATGACAATTACTCTTAGCTAATTGCTAACAATTTTGCAACTGCAGCATACTGTAATGTTCCCATAACCAAGGCACACCTCAATGCAAATGTCATATTCATGAATGTTCTGTCAAGATATAGAAACCTTGACACATGCAAATATTAAAATATGTCTCTTATAGATCCCGGACATCCAGTTTGGATAAAGAATAAGTGATATTCAGCATCTCAGGGATGATACAATATCATATTCTGTTTTGAGTGAAGCTGTCAGTGATCACGACACGTCAAGTTAAGTCATCATTTAGTTTAAGTGTCACCATTACATCCTGCTAATATGTAACTGAGAACTGCATGGAAATGTAAGCCAGAAGACTGGCCTGCAAACTTGTATCTAAAGACATCAGTTAACTAATAATCATAATCCCTTGTGCCCGGCAACTTGTGGATTTTCCTTGACAATCCGTTTAGCATCTCCTGAAAGATGTATGACAGAAAAATATATGTGGGCAGGAAATGGAGAAAATCCGCCAGACGGCTAGCGAGCCATTAAAATAAGCTAAAAAAAATCTTGAAGGTAAGGGGGCTTAGTGGAAATGGCTAAGTGGTAAGAAGAAAATCTCTGAAACAGGATCTCAACCACATTCGTTTTATCACTAGTCATTGTATAATAATGATGACTAACATCTTTTCATATATATTTAATAATGTATGAGTAGATATGGAATCATATAATGATACCTATTAAAAATAAATGTAACATAACCTTCCAATAGTTGATGCTACTTAGAAGAACGTCTCCTTTTAAATAAGATGGCTGACTAGAATATGTTTTTACAGCCAATAAAAGTTGTAAGTGCTATTGGTGTAGAAATAAAGTTATAAAGTCATCAATATTTTACTATTAGATTACACTGTATAGACGTATCTAGCATATAGTGTTTTGAAAACCTCTACAAAAATACTATGATGCATTAGAAGAAAGTGGTGCCAAAACCACACTGAGGAGAGAGTATCTCTGTTACATGGTAGCCTTTTAAAATTGGCAATATATGTAGGTATGTGGGATGTGCCTCAACCCCATCTCTACAGGTTTGGACGATACGAGTAACAGCCACTGCCTTTCAGGGCTTATCTACAGCATTGTATAATGCTGTAAATACGCTCCCGATCCAACCTGTAAGAGAAGAAAAATAACTTTTATTATACTTACCTACGGGGCGGTCCTGTTCAATGGGTGTCTCTGGTCTTGGTCTTGGTCTGGTACCTCCCATCTTTATGCGATGCCGCCCTCCTGCTTGCGTCATGTGGATGATGCATCACTGCATCATCCACACAGGCTCGCCGGCATCGCGCTCCTGAGCAGGCGTACTTATCTGCCCTGTTGAAGGCAGAGCAAATTTCTGCAGTTTGCAAGCGCTTGTCCTCTCTGACTTTTCCCGCCACCTGCGCACTGCAGTACTTTGCCCTCAACAGGGCAGATAAGTACGCCTGCACAGGAGCGCGATGCCGGGGTGCCTGTGTATCCACATGAAGCAATCAGGAGGCAGCTTCACAAGAAGATGGGAGGCGCTGGACCAACAAGAGTGACACCCATTGGACCGGACCACCCCACAGTTGCATATAATAAAAGTTATTTTTCTTCTCTTACAGGTCAGATCGGGGGCTTATCCACAGCATTATAGAATGCTGTAGATAAGCCCTGAAAGGCGGTGGCCGTAACTCGTATCAGCCAAACCTGGTGACAGGTTCCCTTTAACTAATATTTTGTTATCATTTCAGTGTATTACAACATCAATAACTAATGTTACCATGTTAAGAGACCATTTTGTAGTGTCGAGAAGTAGAGATGCCGAGACAGGCGTCAATTATAGCTGTGGCAAGACACAATAAAAGTACTTTTTTTTTCAGGCCATTGCCAGAGTCATGTTATTATTCCTTTAAGGGGGTTGTCCAATATTTAGATATTTTGCATATGTGCATATGTACACCTAATGTGAATATCCTTGTGCATGTGTCTATGCATATGTGTGTGTGAATATACACCAGTGGGGCATGACGAAGGGGAACCCAGACACTAATAGTGCACAAAGGGGTATTGGCTGTCATTGTCCACCCCTGAAACAGAGTGGCAACAAATAGACACATCTCCTAACAGAATGAAGCAAAATCATGTATATTTCAAAACTTATTCAATCTTTGGATACGTAAAACAAATAGGAAAGGTAAGTACGGGCATATCTGTAAGTGGCCAAGTGTGTAAATATGAATATCTACTTCTCAATTATTAGTAATGAGCGAACATGCTCGGATAAGATGTATGCTCATGTGCTAACAGAGTATCTTCGGCGTGCTCGAATACTATGTTCGAGTCGCCGCGGCTTCATATCACGCAGCTGTTCGACACCCACAATACACGCAGGGATGGCCTGTTTGTTAGGCAATCCCTGCATGCGCTGCGGCTGTCGAACATCAGCGAGACATGCAGCCACGGCGACTTGAGCATAGTAGTCGAGCACGCCGAAGAAACTCTATTAGCACACGAGCACATAACACCTTATCCGAGCATGTTCGCTCATCACTAAAAATAATACTTTATTATTAAGACACAGGTAGAGCTTTTGGTGAAAAAAGTATTTTATAAAAAAAGTCTCTAAAACAAGAAAAATAGCTGAAGTGCTTTCTTCTGCAACATCCATAATAAAATATCGTTTGAAACTTAAAAGGAAAAAAACCTTTGCTTGATTAACATTTGGACATGTTCTTTGCGTTGTTTCCCTGTCTTGTAAAAGATAATAGCCTTTTTTGCCTGTGAATAGGAATCAGAAGCACAAAACAGCTTTGTTATACAATGAATAGGCCTCACACAACTACATAACCAAGGTCATAAATTATCAGTTATGCTTGTAAATGATAGTTCTATAATAATTAGGCAACCTCGGTATGTATTCTCTTCTATCAATACAGTAGAATAATTACACAAATGGACACTTAATAGAAGCAGCGGGAGTCTCCAATTTAGTTGATGGTGGGCACAAGTCTATGGAGATTTATGTTTTAAATGTATTTTCTTTTTTAAATGCTTTTTCCATTAAGATGGACTCTACCCAGACATCTGTTCTTGTTATCCTTGCTATAGAACCCTTTTAGATTTTTTCAATCTTATTTGCATATCTTTGCATGAAATACTTGAATCGACGGCTTCTTTATTGTATAGGATTATTTTCTACTTTTTAAGTACCGTATATCTGAAATATTCAGATTATTTTGGAAAATAGGAAGATATTCTTTCAATTTCTTATTAGCCAACCGTTGACCAATTTATTTGCAGGGTCGAAATCTGCGGAAGACCTTCAAAAGAAATTTTGGCTAGGCTTCTTCCTTAGTAACAGTGTCATATATTGGTAAAATTCTTAAATGCATCATTCCATGTCCTTTAGTGCAGCTAACTCATCTATCACCTAAAACAATAAAAATAAAATTGAAACAGGACCAGTGCTTCAACATCAGAGCGCAATGAGTTCGTAAAAAAGTCGGGGCTGTGGATCACTCACCACCTCTCTACAGTCAAAGGTGACATAAGCTGAAAGTGCAGTGTTATAATCAAACAATCCTTTATATTATTATTTTTTTCTCAAGAACAATGGTTGTAGAGTGGTCCGTTCTCCCTCCTTCACACATCTCTAGTCATGGATACCTGCATTACAACAAAGGACATAGTGCAGATTGGTATTTTGAGTTAAAACAGGGTAGATTATTATATGTAGTTACAAAAAGAGCATAAAATGAGCAAACATTAAAAACAGTAAATGGCATTTTGGGTTCAATAGTTCAGAATTGTCCACTTTGTGGCATGATGACTTGTACGTCCTCCCTAGGGTTTCACCCAGAACATAGGCTTCTTCTGGGGCATGATGAGAGTTTATAGATTCTTTTCTGAAATACCCAAAATACATTGAAATATTGTTATAACATACACCAACAAATGTCCGCATGAATTGTGCCCTGGTATTGTGACACTGTAGCCATTTACATTTTTGTTGTAGTGTCATACTTTGCATGGCTAAATTTAATGGATGGTAACTTGCAAAACCAATAGCAACACATGCTCAATCACCAGATTTCTTTAACCCATTTCCTTCAAAGCAGAACAGATTGTTACCTTTACAAATAAAAACTTTACTAGAATTAGAAAATTTGAAATTTGGATTAAGGTGCTGGAAAAATAAAGCTTCCACAGCATAGACTATCAATATTAGCTCAGTGTGGAGGAGAGACTACTGACAGCCCAAAAATCCGATGTTTGGAGAGGCTCTCTTTAATTGCCTTCCCTTGAGCCAGCTGATTGATTGGGGTGCCTGGAGTTGAATCTCCATTAATCCACTTGAATAGAATACAGACATTTGCAGCTAATGTTTTATGACCCTTACACCTATTTGGTGCCAGTTGTAGTGGTTAGTGCGTGTCACTGAGGTTGCTGAGCTTTTAGTTGTTTGACCTCCTGGGCTTACAGGATTCTTACTGACCATTTTTTTGCTTTGTCCTGCAGTGCTGTGTCTGTTGGATTCTTGTGGATGTTGATGTTAAGTTAGAAGATTTGTTCCTGTTTTCCAAAACTGTACTATTCTAAAGGCACTGTCACACTTAGCGATCGCACTAGCGATCACGACAACGACACGACCTGGCGAGATCGCTAGTGCGATCGCTATGTGGTCGCTAGTTAGCTTCCAAACACAAAGATCTCATCAGAGATCAGCGATCTGTATAACGACCTCTGCGGTCGTTGGGAAAACCTAGTCCCACCTGCGACGCTTGTAAAGTCGTTCATAAAGGGTGTCACACTCAGCGATTCAGGCTCACCAGCGGGACACCAACGACCAAAAAACGGCTCAGAACGTTCATAAGCGATCAGCGACATTACAGCGGGGGCCACATCGCCGCTACATGTCACACACAGCGACGTCGCTAACGAGGTCACTGCTGCGTCATAAAATCGCTGACTCTTTAGCGATCTCGTTAGCGATCTCGCTTAGTGTGACAGTACCTTAAGGGCTTATTCACATTCTACGTATTTGGGGCTTTTTTTTTCAGTGCATTTTTCAAGAGCAAATTCATTTCTGAATTTTCATGCACATGCTGCTTATTTTTTATTTTTTCCATGCAGATTTGAACCATTAAAGTGTTTTTTAAAAAAGTGTGGAGCATGTCAATTCTTTCATCATTTTTGCAGCATTTTAACCCATTTAAATGGGGAAAAAAATGAATGTAAAACACATAAAAAAAATGCATATTTTCTGCAGCGTTTTTTTTTCCAGGAAACACTCTGCCTAATTGCCACCAATTCCCTCCTTTTTTGTCAATAGATGTTTCCTTCAATTCTAAATTATTTATATATTTGTTTGTGTAGCGTATAACTTTTATATTTGTCTTATTTTAGTTTTATTTTATGAGCATTTAATCTGTTGCCGGACTAAATAGAACTGGAATTCTGAAAGAAGTCGCAGAAGTATCTATATATAGAACATACAGTATTTAGACCTGTAAGCAGAATTTAATGTTGACACCCAATTACTTTATGTATTACTTTATGTATCCATTGTCCCATCCATTTGAATCCATTGTGCAATTAAGAAATGAGCTCAGCCTTAGGGTGCTTTCACATTGCATTGAGTACATGATCGTTGGCCCCATAGGCGCATATGTCTGAACCCCCCCTCCAAAACGGGATTCGGACATCTGCGCCAACGGGGCCATAAACTGTAATGGTGACGGCGGAGCAAACGTGCATTCTTCCGTGCATCATTTTCGAGCGTGCTCACTTTCTGGAGACAGGTACCCAAACGTAGTCTACTGTGTCCGTCTCCAGTAGGTGTACACTCTCCAAACTGATGCTCCAAACACTGCCTTCACCATTATAGTTTATGGCCCTTTCGGCACATACATACTAATCCCGTTTTATGGGGGCGTTGGACCTATGTCCAGATGGGGCCACGTAGCATGTACAAGATACAATGTGAAAGTACCCTTAAACCACAAAATGGATGGATAAGTTCAGCACGGTCAGGGACACACCACAATTTGAAAGTTATTCATAGAATCATAGAATCATAGAATCATAGAATGGTAGAGTTGGAAGGGACCTCCTGGGCCATCTGGTCCAACCCCCTGCTCAAAGCAGGATTCTCTAAATCATCCCAGACAGATGTCTGTCCAGCCTCTGTTTGAAGACATCCATTGAAGGAGAACTCACCACCTCTCGTGGCAGCCTGTTCCACTCCTTGATCACCCTAACTGTCAAAAAGTTTTTTCTAATATCTAATCTGTGTCGCCTCCCATTCAGTTTCATCCCATTGCTTCTAGTCTTTCCTTGTGCAAATGAGAATAAAGATGATCCTTCTACAATGAATTTTTTTTGCTATCTTAGATGCCTATACGTAATGAAAACATCTTAATTAACCTTACATTCATTATCAAGTACAAATGATACTAAACAGAGGGAGAGTAAAGCCTTTACCCTAACGAACGACCCCCTCCCTGTCACAGCAGTGAGGGCTGAGAACCAGATTTCCCTTGATTGATCCTGGATGAATCTTTTCGCTTCGTATTTTTTTGATAGACAAATTCTTGTGTTTGCAGGCAGCATCGTCTTTGTTGAACCGCATTCAAAATAATCTAAGTATTTACTCATCCTTCTATTTAATTCAGATTAATCTAGTGATGCGTGTCAAGTGCTACTGTTTGTATACTTATACTCCTAGCTGCATTTAGCCTAATCTGTGTGTACAACACGTTCACATAATTGCAGGAATCACAAATGCTATTTATGGAAGTCAGTGTCTTAAAGATGGCACTATTTGGAAAGGAGTTTTATATAGATTAAGTCTGTACATGTTCTGTCTGATGTATGATACAAATCGAAGAGAATCAGTGCTAACAAAAGCTGAATAACATATCAGTAACAAGTACAATAACAGTAAAAGAATGAAAAATCTCTTAAAGGGAACCTGTCCGATGATTTTTGCTGCCTGAACTACAGGCAGCATGAATCAGAGCCTGGCTGCATGATTTTTCTCAGAAACTCTCCTACTTGTCAGAGGAAACATAGCTTGAAGATCCATCTGGGGAGAATAGTTGGAGATGAGACTGAAGTTGGACTGACACCTCTGCAGGAGAGGTGTCAATGATACTGACACCTCTACTGACTGCTGCCAAGGTGTCAGTCCAACTTCATATACTAGTGCTAGCACAGCAGGTGAAGAAGACAGTGCACTAATAAGTTCATTCCTATCCTTGAGCTGCTGCAGCGAGCGGTCCACCAGAGGATTCACCAGCTCCCCGGAGGGACAGTCCGAGCCTAGATGTGACTAGTCTGGCACTGCCCCCAGCTTTTCCAAGTGCTGTAACCTATACATCATACACTTTTCATTATATAAACTACATCTGTGGCTACATGGGTTTCCCCCTGGTGTTTTATTTGGACATATTTAATGTGAATTAAAGTTGTCTCATTTATTGATATTGATATCACTTGGGGGTATAGCACTTGGCACTTCCACTGATCAGCTGTATTCAAATCCAGTGGTTGCCTAATATAATCGTTTAATAGAGCTATAAACTGCATAGTGAACGATGCCAAGAACTGCAGCTTGACTTCTACTCACTTGAATAAGATTTAGGGATAGGTCATCAAGCCACTAGACCAGGCAGTCCTTTAAGCAACAAACCTAAAGTAAATTTCTAAATACCTGATATAAATCTGGATTTTACAGTTACTAATATCATTATCAATCGCCTGCAGAGGCGCTGGGAGAACCTGGCTGAGGGCATTGGACTAGTGATGTCTCTGCCTTTGGCCCCAAGCCACAACTACTGACTTTATTTTTTAAAATACCAAAGTGTTGACTATTGGAACCTATACCCTAAAAATTATATCTAATGTTTAAAAAGAACCTGTTACCACACAGTAATTATTGAAATAGTTATATCGTTATAATATATAGGTTACTCATTTTTTTCATCCTTCCAAGTGCATCTATTCTGTTATTTCCTCCCCTTTTATGTAATTAAGGAGTGCAATACTAAAATTAATGAATACGTCGACAACTAGGCCATCTTAGCCAATGGCGTCAAGTGTGAAAGGTGTGAACTTTCATTCTCTAACACTGCGGCTTCACATATGAGATCACGTAATATCTGCAAATTATGGAGTGATCTCACTGCCTTTACTTATCCGTGAATTAGCCATCAAGAAGACGGCGTTGAGCAGTTATAGCAGTAAACAAAATGAGAAGACAGTAAGGTGTTATATTTTTCAATTATGATATGATCTTGCACTATAGTTTATACCATGAGCAGCTGAACGCAAATGAGTTTCTGCTTACTTTTCCTCTTGACGTAGAATATCCTGAGATGAGTATTGTGAGATGACCGGCTGTCAAATAAAACATTATTTTGTGATACTCTGCTAGGAGATGTCTATGCTATATGTTTCTGTACGTCGCCACACAGTGGTTGTGATGCGAATTACGGACTGATTATACTAACTTGTCATATTTCATTTTTTTTTCTTATTTTTGAGAAATTGTGGTCCTTAGCAAAATTCAAGAAAACATATAAGTGGATACATCTGTGCAAGGAATTTTCATTTGTGTAGCTATTTAGCAAACTGTTAGAGAACCATTGGAAAGGTTAATTGTGCTGAGCTTTTTCTCATTCTCAGTTGTATGTAAAGTACAGTTTATCACGGACGGCACATAGGAAAGATATAATTATTCTAGCATATCTCTGTATATGTGGATAGGTGCTGCTGAAGAAAGCGGTGAAAACATCTACACAATACACCATGATGAATGAAGCTAAAAATACAGATTCTTTCCATATAGCCGTAACATTTTATTATGTAAGTAATGCTCTGCTTTCCCTGTCCATGGTGCTGATTATGTATTCTCTCTAGTCACAGATGGATTTTTAGCTTAGTGCTAAAATATACAGTAATGAAGAGCAAAAACAGAAATCATTACAGCTTATAAATGCAAATGAAAAAGTTTTTCTAAGTTGGCAGATTTTTTTCAGGCAAAGAATATTAGCATCAGTAAAATCAGGATTTAGAGATTTACTTTAGGTTTGCTATATCTATAATTTAAAGGGCTGTCTAATGGATTGATGACCTATCCTTAGGTCTTATACAAGTGAACGGGAGCTGAGCTGCAGTTCTCCAACAGGAGAAAACTGGAAGACAACAGCACAAAATAAGGTCTTACCCGGACCTAGGATATGAAAACGATAGATGTCGGGATGTGCTCACCTGACAAGGTTGTGTGCCACAACACCAAAGAAAGCTCAGAGATCTGGCAGCTGCAGAACCAGGATAAATGCAATGGAAGGAAAACCATAGAGGATGGATCAGCTACTGCACTGCGGAAAACACTATATGATAAAAAATGAGATCCAGGAGCGGATGTGTTGAAAATTAAGGTTTCATTAATCAACGCATTTCAAAGTTCACAGACTTCTTCATCAGGACAAAACTTGGTTTTGTTCTCATGAATAAGTCTGTGAAATTTGAAACGCATAGACTGATGAAACCACAATTTTCAACACATCCGCTCTTGGATCTCATTTTTCATCACATACTGTCTTCCGCAGCGCAGTTACAGGTCCATCCTATATAGTTTTTTCTTTCCACTGAGCTGCAGCTCTCAACAGCGGCCACTACTCAGTGTACGTAAAATAAAAGTGTGTAAAACCTCTGAAAATTATCATCTAGTATGAGCCAATATGAGAACTTTGTGGCATTTTCAGACTATCTAATATAAGTTTACGCTAACCATAATGTAATATATGTCTAAAGAATTCTTCAACATGCATCAAATATTAGTTAAAAAATTGTTCTAAAGATTAGCCAACCAAGCATAGGTTTATAGATAAGTGTAAAAATGATCAACATCATCATCTAGTATGAGCCGCTGTGAGAACTTTGAGACGTTTTCAGACTGTCTAGTCTAAGTTTATGCTATCCGTAATGTAGGATGTGTTGAAAGATTCTTCAACATGCCTCAAACACTGGTTTAAAAAAAATTGTTCTAAAAATTATCCATGAAGAATATTTGTATACATAGCTAAAGGTGTGTAAAAGTTTTCAAAATTATCATCTAGTATGAGCCACTGTGAGGTGCTTTCAGACTGTTTACACTATCGATATATTAGAGAGGATTAGTAAATCTTCCAATGTATACATAGTGCTCTGCTGCTGCGGAAACTCTTTTTTTAAGAGATAGGAAGAGACTTGTGTCCAACGTTTCTTAATTGATTGCTATGAAACAGGAAAAAGCATCTAATCTGTATTATACTGTGTTGCAGAAGCATAAGAAGCTGAAGTATTGAACTGTATAGTTCACACTACAGCTGCTGAAGAACATCTTTGTTCATAAAAAGAGCATTACATGTAATTTAATGAGTACTTTGCAAAAGAAAAGATGAAAAATAATCTGTAAAGCACTAAATTTGCAGGAAGAAATATTTGTCTGGTTGCAATATTGGAATGGGATGATTATATAAATATCATTTACAGGTATATATTATATTATAATAGTATTATTGTTATTAAACAACAGACAGCGTTTATTTCCTATTGGGAGAAGTCTTTGAGTATCTAATCTGTAAACTAGTACATGTAGTTTGCAAACTTAGTAGTGTGCATTTTTACGTTCTTTTGATTTTCTCCATTTTATCGCCTTGTTAACTTCCAGCCTGCACTTTAAATATTTTGCTTCGCTAACAAACAGCAAACGTACAGAGATGTAATAGAGATAATGTAAATGTATGCGTCCCATTAAAGCCGGAGCAATATAAGTGACACATTAGTGATGAACGTTGGGGAAGTGTTAGCCGGTCAGAGAATGTGTTAGTGCCGGTGTAGAGATGGGTGATGGGGCTGCTGCAGGCAAGAGAGTACACTGCCAGATTCTCTAAACACTACCGTTATTTCCATCTGTTTCTTGCTACTTTTGTTTATGTTGGCTATTAATCTTTAATGGGAGTGAATGGCCTGCATTGTCACTTTCCGGAGAGATCTGATACATTGTAACAAACGTTTCACTCTTTTGTGTTCATGCAGTTTATGAGGGATTACACTGTGATATTTGTCTTTTGATAATGAAGCATTTTTTTATTTATTTTTTTATTTTCATCTGGCCTCTTTACACCTGTTTTATTTTTGCATAGATAACACTTTAGATATCCCACGAGATTTAATTTCATTTTGTTACCACCTTTTTTAATTAACACCTAGAAATAGATGTTTTAAATTATTAATGGGCTGAGCACCATGAGAAAATGCCCCAGAATATCATCAGCTATTGGCATAAACTTTTTTCATTATTTTAGTGAAACTGAGTGATATAAATTAGGCATTGTTTTCATTACTGTTGCTATAAATCTTACATAGAGATAAATGTCAAAAGACTATATAGGTAGAAATAATGTGAAAAAAATCAGTGAAACTGGTACTCAACAGCCTACAAAGGTTACTAATCTAGTATTGGTTAAAAATATCATTTTAACAGAATTCTACTTTATTATCTTCATTATGGAACCAGTGAAGTAAAAACTTCTATGACCTTGGCAACACCAACCCCTCATTGCACAATGAGAGTGTTGCCCCCCAAGTTTTATTTGTGCCTAATGCAGGTGGTGCTCCTTATGCTTCCTCTGTGCCCAGTGCTAGTGGTACCCTGTGTGTTCCTTCAGTGCCCAGTAGTAATGGTGCTCCTTGTGTTTCCTCAATACCACATACTAATGGTGCTTCTTGTGTTTACTCAGTGCCCAGTACAAGTGGTTCTCCTTGTTTTTACTTTGTTGCCAATGCTAATGATGCTTCTTATGTTCTCTGAATCCCTACTGCTAGTGGTGCTTCTTGTGTTCCATTGTTCCCAGTGCTATGTTGCTACTTGTGTTTCTTCATTTCCTACTGCTGGTGGTTGTTTCCTGTGTTTCCTCAGTGCCCAGTAGAAGTGGTGCTCTGTTTGTTTCCTCTATTTCCAATGTTACTAATGTTTTTGTCTTTCCTCAGTGTTCACTTATAGTTCTTCTTCCTGTGATCTTTCACTGCCTAGTGCTAGTACTGGATGCTTCCTCATTACCCGATGCAAGTGGTGCTCTGCATGTTCTATCAATGTGCATAGTGGTGTTGTCTTTTCTACCTCAGTGCCCAGTATTAGTTGGGCTCCTTACATTCCCTCATTGCCAAGTGCAAGTGGTGGTTCCTGTGTTTCCTCAGTGCCCAGTGCTAATAGCGCTCTTGTGTTTTATATGCTCCCAATCTTCCAGGTTTTTCTTGTGTTTCTTTTTTGCTCATTGTTAGTGGTGCTCCATGTGTTTCTTCAGCTCCCATTGCTAAAAGTTGCTATATGTTTTTTTTATCAATGCTCAGTGTAATTGGTGCTTTGCGTATTTTTTCTGTTACTATTGCTGCTAGTACTACTTGTGTTTCCTCAGTACCCAGTGCTAGTGATGTTCCATGATCCCTTCAGTGCCTAGCACTGGTGGTGCTCCTTGTGTTGCCTCAGGGCCTAGTGCTAGTGGTGTCTGCATTGTCCCTTCAGTGCATAGTACTTGTAGTACTCACTGTGTTCACTTAGTGAATGGGACTGTGTTTCTTCTGTGAGTGGTGCTCCCTGTGTGCTGCCCTCAGTGCCCAATGTTACTCAGACTTCCTGTCCTCTCTCAGTGCCCAGTACTAGCAGTGCTCCCTTTGATATCTCAGTGCCCAATGTTAATCAGGTTCTCTGTGTTCCTTCAGTGGCCAATGTTAGTGGTGCTCCCTGTGATACCTCAGTGTCAAATGTTACTTGGGCTCCCTGCATTTTCTCAATATCCATTATTGATGGTCCTCCCTGTAATCCCTCAGTGCCCAGTATTAATTGGGCTCCCTGCATTTTCTCAATGCTCATTGTTAGTGGTCCTTCCTGTGATCTCTCAGTGCCCAATATTACTTGGGCTTCCTGTGTTCTCTCAGTGGCCAGTGCCAGCGGTGCTCCCTGTGTTATTTCAGGGGCCAGTGCTAGCAATGCTCACTGTGTTCCCTCAGTGGCCAGTGCTAAAGATGCTTCCTATGTTCCCTCAGTGGCCAGTGTTAGTGGTGTGCTCTGTGTTTCCTCAGTACCCAGTACCAGTGGTGCTCCCTGTGATCTCTCAGTACCCATTGTTACTCAGGCTCCCTGCATTCTCTCAGTGCCGAGTACTAGTGGTTCTCCCTGTGATCTTTCAGCGCCCAATGTTACTCGCGTTCCCTACATTCTCTCAGTGGCCTGTGCTAGAGGTGCCCCCTATGTTCCTTCAGTGGGCAGTGCTAGTGGTGCTTCCTGTGTACCCTTAGTGGCCACTCAGTTACTCAGACTCCCTGCATTCTCTCAGTGGTGATTACTAGTAGTTCTCATTGCATTCTCTCTGTGGCCAATGCTAGTGGTACTTCCTGTGTTCCCTCAGTGGCCAGTACTATTGATGCTCCCTATGTCCCCTTAGTGGGCAGTGCTAGTGATGCTCACTGTGTTCCCTCTGTGGCCAGTGCTGTTGATGCTCCCTATGTCCCCTTAGTGGCCAGTGCTAGTGATGCTCACTGTGTTCCCTCTGTGACCAGTGTTAGTGGTGTTCCCTCAGTGGCTATTGTTAGTGGTGCTCAGTTCCCTCAGTTGCTAGTGTTAGTGATGTTCTCTCTGTGGCCAGTGTTAGTGGTGCTCACAATGTTCCCTCTTTGGCCAGTGTTAGTGATGTTCACTGTGTTCCCTCAGTTGCTACTGTTAGTGATGTTCCCTCTGTGGCCAGTGTTCGTGGTGTTCCCTGTGTTCCCTCAGTGGCCAGTGTTAGTGGTGCTCACTGTGTTCTTTTCTTGGCCAGTGTTAGTTGTGCTCACTGTGTTCTCTCAGTGGCTAGTGTTAGTCATGGTCCCTCAGTGGCCATTGCTAGTGGTGTCCCTTGTGCTACACACTCAGTTAATTGTGTCAAGTCTTTCTACTAATTTTCCTTACATGTGGCACTGCATTATCAATATATTATCATTGGATGGATACACAACATACTAGCTAAAGATTGAAGTCTCTTCTTGTAATTCAAGACACTATTGGGATTATGACCAAATAGCCATAATATTCTGGTTATAACACACATTGCAAATAAACGTAGTATTTGTAGACCAATAAGCCTTGGGAAATGCTTGTGTTCCCTTAAGCAATCCGCCTCAGTTGCCTTTCCTGCATACTATTTGCTTTCTGCTTCATTTTTTTTTATTCCAGTAAAATGGATCCATTAAAAAGAAAATAAAAAGTGCTTTAAAAGCTTGGCATGTATGTAACAGGCAGCCAAATAATCCTAACGCGTTATTATGGCTAGCCACTCCTCACATTGCACATTACACAAGCTGCAGGTTTTAATAGATGTTAATATTTAAAGCTATCCTTTGCCGGGAATGTGATTCACTATAGTGCATTATTAAGAACTCTTTAGCATTGGGCCTGAGGAAAAAAATGACAATAATAACCAATCCATCATTCGTTTCTTTTTCTAGAGCTGCTCCTTGACAGTTTAATGTTCTCCACTATATTTTCTTGCGGTAAAAATAAATGTTTTGTATTTTTCAGAGTTCAGCTATTACTTAGGTCACAAAACATCTGTGCTGGTGGGTCCTAGGCTTTACAAATGACTACAACTTTTATGGATCAAGCACATTTCTAAGATTGCTTATGTTTTTTAATATATTTTATTCGGAAAATTAGTTCCAATGACAGAGGGTGAGGAGAGAACTAAAGTCTTGATTTTGGGGTTTGGAAATAGTTCAGACTCCTCAGGTCTACATCCGAAATTATTGAATATAGGCATCACCAAGCGGGGTTCTCAACCAAGCCATATATTAATATGGTTGGCTTTTAATTCAGATTGTAGCAGCAACAACCTGGCAATATAACCTGCCAAGTTTCAGTAGCCAAACCCTCCCTTTCATCTGGACCAGCTTCTGTTAGAAAAATATGTCAACCCCATTGATAAGTTTCTGTTTTTTGACAGCAAAGGGGTTTTATATTATAAAGTTCAATAAATGATAATGCAAATTAAGCATAGAAGATATTCATTTCTGTCCCTATAGAATCATAGTTTTATTTTTTTTTTAATTCTGTGGAAGCATGGTTGAAAGCAATGTCTCACTTTCATTTGTTCATTTTCATACATTTTTGATTTATTATTACTTTTGTCAGATTCAAGTTATTTCTATGACCATTGTGAGTTTTCTGTCATTAAACAAGGGGTACCAACAATTTTGACCACGTGTGTAGCACTGTGTACTTATACTTGCTCATTTTGCCTTTCTGCCAGCTAATTTTTCTCTTTTCTCTGCACTATGTAGAAACAGGAAGTCTCTTTTCCCTGCATGAATCATTCCCCTCTTCAACTCTTGACCTAGCGGCTCTGCTCCTTCCCCTGCCTGAGACGTTTGCAATAATGAAAAGAAAAAGAGATTACCTGTTTCTACATAGCAATTAGAGGGATTATGCTAGTCTGTTTTTAATCACATGATGTCATAGACCTAATGGAGAAGAGAAGAATTAACTGGATAGAAAGGAAAATGTAGCAATTGTAAGTGAACAGTGCCATATAATATGATGACTGCAATATGTTAAGAGGATAAAAAGTTTGATGGGAATTATCAACAAAATGTACATCCCAATATTGTGTTAAAATAACACTCAAGTGTTTTTTGTTATTGCAACGACGGAGTTGTGCAACTAACATAAGTTTCCTTCCCCTAGTCTTAGGGCTCACTCAAACGAGTGTACAAATTGGACAAGTACAATGAGAGAAAACACCGCATTGCACTCTGACCATCGTTACTCAATGAGGCAGTGCTCATTTGCGATTTTTTTTCATCAGCTCTAATTGTGATGAGAAAAAAATAGCAGCATGCTGCGGGAGAATGTGTGAGTTGTATCGCACTCACCAATGCAAGTCAATTAGTGAGAGAAAAAAATTGCACGGTGTATGCCATCCAATTTTTATGCACACATCTTAAGGGAAACCCAACATTTCAGACAAACACACTAAATTCGCAGCTAGAACTGTCAGAATCGAGAGATATAAATATATGTTAGATGTCTTGTAGACATATATAATGTGTATATACTGTCAAAAGCCTCCCTACATATGATAAACTTGCACCCTTTAGTGCTTTTTATGTGACACTAAAGGGTGTTTAGCCTTATTTAACCTACAAAATGAATAAATAATTTTAAAAAATTACGTGGTGTCCCCTCTATTTTTTGACAACCAGCCAAGGTAAAGCACACAGCTGCAGGCTTATGCAATCAGGCTGGGAAGGTCCCTGGTTATTGGGTTCTTCCCAGAATAAAAATACAAGCCCGCTTCCAGCGGTCTTCAGCACTTTATGACTGGCCATCATACACTGGAGCGAGCCGGAGGTCACTTTTCAATTTAAGTCTATTAGAGCCATGATCTGGCTCATAGACTTGCAGTGAGAGCTTGTGGCTGTTACCTCTATCTTCTTTTCAGTCAGAAATTAAAGTCACAAGATGACAGCGTGGTACAGGAGTAATGCCGGGAAGAACTGAAGTCAGCAAGTGATAAGTAGAGTTGAACGAATATGTTCGGAAACTATCGCCAAATCCGAATTTACCATATTTGTGCCATTTTTGTTCCCTATTCGTGCCAAATTTATGTTTGATTATCGGTTCCGAACATATTTTCTCAAGTCTAGTGCCATTGACTCCAATGACGTTCGGCTGTGTTCAGCGAATATTGCAAATACATTATCAGCACCACTCTAGCTCTAAAATAAAAAAAATGCTGGATGGGGGTTTAAGCATGTTTATCAGTCTTCGCTCCTTATTGTTCATGTTTTTTGCTCATTCCATAACCCTGTATCCTGCTGAATACAAAACATGCACCCATAATGATTTCTTGATAACCATTGCACGGCTGTGAAAAAATCATAGCAATCCATTCATTTTAGGTTCCTTACGTGTTATTTGTATGTATTATTCTCCTATAATTGCTTTGCTAGGATGTTGTTCTGTTTTTGATCTGCTCATATATGCTTTGGGCAACCGCAGGTTATTTGTGCTTGGAACAGCACATTGTATAAATACTGGGCATAACTGCTTTTCCTGAGCCTGATAACGGCACTGGAGAAAACCGTTAGACCTTGAGGATAGTGTAAGATAGATAGTATATGACAAGCCTGCACCGAGTAATATATATTCTGTCTTTGTTGCCGTTTGCCTGTGTCTTATGCATTCTATGTAGGTGGCAAAGAAAAATGTTCTGAAGGCGGCTATACAAATACATGCGGGCAGAATCATAGGATTCAGAAAGATTAAACTACAGGAGGCAAGAGCAATGTTTTTTCAGTTCACAGGCTATTGCCGTTGTGTGTGGGTTAGATCCACAGATTGTCAACCCAGCTCATTTCATCAGCATTTGGTCTCCCTGATGAGTCTTGCTTAACCTCGCCAGCTAGTTTAATAGGAGAGCTCTGTTTTGGTAGCACAATGTCAAGATTTTAAGATAATTCGAGTGCATGTAAGTCCGCTATTCCTTAGGCCAAGTAGATGATGGTTTGCGTGTCTTCTAAGTGCACTTTACTGGGCTTAATTTAACTCCTATTTTAATGCCGATTTTTTTTTTCCTTGTAAGTCATTGCTCTGAATTGGAAATTGTGTAACTGACCAGATGGCATAGTAACAGCGAGCATTGAAGATAACTGAGAGGCTTCACAGCAGATGTGATGTTTCAAGCCATTGGGCAGCAGAGGCTGAAAGGTTAAAAAGAAAAAAATCAAAAGCGAAGGGGGTGAGCTAGGGGCATTCTAGCATGTGCCCCTGTTACTCAGTGATCCTGAAACGTCTTTGTGGCTTTGGAGTCCCTATTGAAGCCCCGGAATACAGATCTGAACATGGATAAGACTGTGCAGGAAGAATAATACATAATATGTACCCAGAATGAATGAAAACTCCAACACTACAAATCATCCGTTAATTACCGCACATTCAGGCTTGATGGTAACACCTTAAACCTTGTCTGGAATATTAATGTTGTGTCACGCAATAACATTCCTCTCCGAAAATATATGTTCGTTAAACCCCTTTATGTTATTCCATTAACACGTCTTTACCAGGACGCATTATTTTCCTGCCAGACATTTTCCAAATGACATCTCCTCAAAGTGCTCATCGCTCGGCACTTGGAAAATTTCTGCAATATTCCGACATGACCTTGTGGTTTTGACATTCAGCCAGATCTAAATGAATCCTAGCTGTGATATATATTCTACAAGATTCTCCATGACACCTCTTTTAGTAGAGGTAAGAATCGCATAATCGGCATTCTCCAGACAGATTAGGTAGGAATGGTAGGCATTTAGATAGATATTTGCTATTTCCTTGCTATTTTATGGTAAGCTTCGCCGCTAAGTCCATTTTGTTTGAATACCGAGAAGATTTTGCAGCCATGCATAACTAACTGCTTCCATCATTTCTTTTTTTTTTTCTGTTCCTGAAGCTTAATAATTAACAATGATCTTATCCCCGATATAATTTTAGAGTGTGGAGTCAAAGGGTTACTCGTAATGCTGAGAGAGAACGCTGTGCCTGGGTGCTTTGGATAAGCACTTTTAAAGGGTTATTTAAAGATCACAACTCAGTCACTGCACTAAGAGGCTTATACACTACAAATTTCACTTTGTTGACCACTCAGCATGCAAGTCGGGAATATATCTTTTTTTTTCCGGTGTTGCCGAGAGCTCCGATACAAGGTCTTTGATATTTGACTGCCTTTGAAAATACCTTTTGTATATTTTAACTTGTCAGTTGTAGCCAGTACTAACTATAATTCCAATCTGATTATTACACAGCCAGCCAAATTGCAGTATAGGAGTGGATAAGCTGAGTATGCAGTTTACAAATAATGAAATCTAAACCTACTAATCCAGTTTTTTTCTGTTAGCGGTCCTGTCAATTTTGCGACGTGAATTTATTATTCACAAAAACTGCTTTTTCTAGCTGTTTGCACACCTGACTGGAGATCCGCTTGCATCATTTACAGTCAACTGATATAAGCCTTTGGAAAAGAAAGGCGGCTTTACTGTTCATAGAGAGTATTGTTATAAATGAGTCAAGTTGGTCGATCTTGTCGCTATGAATTATTTATTTAGTCTTGCTGTTGAAAGGCCAAGTCATTCAAAATGTATTGTTACCATATTTTAACCTAATGTTCACTCTTTTGCATTAGCAATATATATGAATTACCGTTGTAGATGCCATCATTAGTAATAGAATTGATTTTATGATTTATTTTTAATATGGCTTTTTTAAACTTTGCTTGACAATTTATCAAAGTTGGATGAACTTCTGTAGTTATATTGCTCCTCAGTCAGTCAGAACTTGGAACATCTTTTAATAAAAAAAATCTATCTTTTAATCTATCATTCAGAGTTTTAAAAAATTATCTTTGGGAAATTACGTGGGACTTTAAAGTGTTGTTTGGCATGCGGTCACTCTATTTGTTTACTTCCGGCCGCATTTCGACTAGACGGATACGTCTAGTCTGCACATGACCACATGTATGCAAATAGTATACAGTGGGTACGGAAAGTATTCAGACCAGTTGACATTTTTCACTCTTTGCTTCATTGCAGCCATCTGGTTAATTCAAAAAACTTCATTTTCTCATTAATGTACACTCTGCACCCCATCTTCACTAAAAAAACAAATGTAGACATTTTTGCAAACTCATTAAAAAAGAAAAACTGAAATATCACATAGTCATAACTAGTATTTAGACCCTTTGCTCAGTATGGAGTAGAAACACCCTTTTGAGTTAGTATAGCAATGGGTCTTCTTGGGAATGATGCAACAAGTTTTCACACCTGGATTTTGGGATCCTATTAGGCTTTGGCTGGATTTGAACCTGGATCTGAGGCATCAGTGGTCCCCCATTCATGTCTCAGCTGGGGCAGGTGCTGCTTAGCTTTGCTGTCGATCCCAACGCCTAGCCAGTACAAGAGAGTACAAGTTGTCTCCAGGGTCTTTGTTAATGGTGACCTTAAGCATAGGTTGCAGAAGCAGACAGGGCTGTTGTAGTCCAGAAATGCCTGCACTGAGCATGTACGTGACATGGCGAGCCATGATTGGTGTTTAAGGTCAGAAGATCCTCTGACCTGGCATCACCTGATTGGTCACGGATGACGTCATCGGTGATGCGATTGACAAGATAGCTGGGGGCGGAGCTTAGCCCTTAAATAGCTTCTCTGTCCGTGGCGCGGCACGGTCAGATCATACTAAAATAGGCAGTGCTCTTGTATGGACGTACCAGAATCTGGGCTCCACGTGCTCCCTAGCTTTGCTCTCTGGGACCTGCCGATGCCAGAGTTCTTAGCACAGGTCCTTCAGGCAGGATTAGCTTATGCCAGCCAGGTAGCCAATGTGCGCAGTATAGCTGCAACTTGAGGGTAGCCATACACCCTGAGCAGACTGCGGGGCACGTAACCTGGGCAGCACCTGCCAGCTGAACAGTGAAGCTTTCTCAGTCCGGTCTCACACCGGCTGACAGCACGCGGGCATCGCCACCAGCTGAATATTGTAGCTGCTCAGTCCGGACATAAACCGGTTGGCAGCACGCGGGCATCGCCATAAGCTGAATAGTGAAGTTGCTCAGTCCGGTCACACACCGGCTGACAGCATGTACACCTGGCGTTAGTCGCACTCACTTCCTAGCGGCTGGCACGTAGCTTCTGTGTAGTCAAACAGGGCTACGTCTATACCAGCTTGCAGCACATAGTGCTAACCTAATATCTGGCAAGTGGCTTCTGTACCATTAACAGGGCTACATCTACGCCAGTTGATAGCACATCTCACGTGACTCTAACGGAGATAGTGCCTTTTCCACATCTCTCGCCTTGTGTGAAGTAGCACAGACGAGATCTAATATAATCCTTTAG
>VIAB01000001.1:1421258-1444800 GCA_009801035.1 Oophaga pumilio | reverse complement strand
GCTCTAGCTACCAGGGAGATTCCAACCTCTCTGGAAGAGTTATTGACCCTTGCCAACCTAATAGATTTACGTCATGCAGAAAGCAAGTTGGAGCTGGAGGTCTCTAAACCTCGGTTTCCGTTGGCACCGTCATTTTCTAGACCTATTTCCGAACCCGCTGTTCCAGACACGGAACCTGAGCCTAGAGGTATATCCCTGACTCGGAAATGGTCCCCTTGCTCCCATCCTACACATCTCTTGGCGTACCCAATAATAAGAGTTCCAGGCAGGCAGGAGAACGAAAGTGTCTTACCACCATTGGAGGAGGTGTGTTAGATTTAGGGACCTCTACCTCCAAACTAATATATGAGGTGACGTTGCTCTTCGAAGCAACTGCAGTTTCTGCCAAGGTGTGGGTGGACTCTGGGGCAGATGGCAATTTTTTGTTGTTAACCTTTACCCAGAGACATGCCATTTCTATGGAGTTACTGCCCAAACCAATGAACACTAAGGTAGTCAACGGTTCACTGCTAGACACGCAAATCACCCACCAGTCGATTCCCCTCACTATGTCATTTCCTCAGGGTCACCGGGAGGATATCTCTTTTCTCATTATTCCCAGTGGATCGGATGAGGTGCTATTGGGCCTTCCATGGCTACGTTGTCACAATCCACACATTAACTGGAACACGGGGGAAATTAATTTCGGGGGTGAGAATGGTGTTTCTCAGCGTATGATTGCCTCGACCCAGAGGGTAGTCTCAGAGCCGTCTGTTGACTTGGTCGCTCGTCCTGAGCATTCCAAAAAGGCTGCTGAGACTTTGCCTTCCCACCATCCGTATGACCGTCCAATTGATTTGGTCCCCGGCTTAGAGCCTCGTCACGGTAGTGTTTATTCCCTGCCTGTAGATACGACCGAGGACGGTAACGAGCCAAAAAATGTCATGCCTTCTGGGGATATGCGAACGGTGGCACTTATGACCTTAGACCAGGTCCCTCCCGGGAAGATGTTCGTTCCTCCTAAATTACAAAGTAAGGTGCTCTCTTGGGCACATGCCCCTAAAACCGGAGGTCATTTTGGAGTCAAACGTACCACTAAGTTTCTCCAACGGTCGTATTGGTGGCATTGGTTGCCTCAGGACATTAAAAAATATGTCTAATCTTGTACGAGAGATAAATCGGCCTATCAGAGACAGTCGGTTGACAATTATCTCTGTCCAGGCCCCGTATGATCCCCGGGCGACAAGATCTGTCTCACGACTCGCAATGCCCCCCGGCTCATTGAAAAATGTGAGCATCAGGTGGGGGGGATAATGTTAGGCGTCGGGCGACAGCTGGATTTGAACCTGGATCTGAGGCATCAGTGGTCCCCCATCCAGGTCTCAGGCAGGGCAGATGCTGCTTAGTTTCACCATCTATCCCAACACCTAGCCAGTACAAGAGAGTACAAGTTGTCTCCAAGGTCTTTGTTAATAGTGACCTTAAGCATAGGTTGCAGAACGAGACAGGGCTGTTGTAGCCTAAGTCCAGAAGTGCCAGCACTGAGCATGTTCGTGACATGGCGAGCCATGATTGGTGTTTAATGTCAGATGATCCTCTGACCTGGCATCGCCCAGAACTAGTTCAGCACATCCGATGCCAAAGACTGTCTGAAAGTGAAAGTGGAGGGAGTCTGGGAGAAGGGGGCAGGCGCCGCTACACATGTAGACTGCGCAAGCGCCAGATTTCCTGCCCCGCAGTGTGAATACATGATAACACACTGCTGGGAGGGATCAGGGGAAAGCCACCGATGCAGGCGCTATAGTCTTCTGACAGTTCCCGGGCAGCACGCACTGCGCATGCCCGGGGACTGATACAAGAGCACAGGCGCCACACAGAAACGAAAGGGAAAAAAAAGCCTGGAGGAGGCGCGGTATCAATGAAGGGGCTTGATGGATGGCTGGAGGGAGGATAAACCATGGGAAGAGGACATACCTCAGTGACTCATATTAAGGTATGGGGAACTATTTTTAAAACTGAATATTTCAGCGTTCCAGGGGCACAGAAAAAAAAGAGCCACCTTCACAGACTGCTGCCCTAGTGCTGCTGAAGGTGGCTCTTTTACTTCAAAACGGCCGGGGGGGCTGACAAGTTCCCTTTAAGCTGATTTCTAAAATATAGGCATCCTTTAGTATAACCCAGTACTTCAGAAACTCTCCAACATGGTACTCAAAATAAAGTGGTGATGTTGGTGGTCTTTGATATTTTAATACAGTGCTGATTTAGTGCAACATCCTTTATTTCCCTGGGGATGTATTGGTTTTCCTTAAGAATGGAGCATTACAGATAATGCCCCATGGGAGAAAAGTATGGAAATTTTCTGTCTTGCCGTATGAAAGAAACTACCTTGCAAGTATCATCTAGAAGATATGTAAAAATTATAGGGTGCTTACTTCTACTAGGATGTACTTGCAAGATAATTTTCTCATTCTACAGGAGAGCTAATTTGCATACTTTCCTCCCAAGGGGCAAAGTCTGTGTTTTTTTACATATGCCCACATTGCCTCTAAGAAATTGCTAGACTGACTCTATTCTACGCTGAAAAGGGGCAAACACCCTGAAACAGCTTGTCTATAGATGTGTTTCTGGCTTGAAATTCATAGCTGGTCACAAGGTTCATAACAGGGTCAGAAATTAAATTGTAGAATAAATACCTCTTCTAAGTGGTACTTATGTGATAATATTCTTAACTCTATATTTTAAGTAAAATAAATCAGGGAACAGCATGTATAATGTGTGATGCATGTTAGGATTGATATGTGATTTTTAAACCAGGATAAATATAAATATTCCCTATATTCGAGCAATTCATGTACGGGGCCGCTGCAGTCACGAAACTGGTGCATGGCAGTCCTAGTCCTGGTATGGTCCGACCAGGGGCGCTTGCCAGTCTTTGTCAATTATGGGGTTTAATGATAAAACAAAACAATAAACAATACAATACAATACAATACAATACAATAAACAATAAAATAAAACAGTTCCAGAAGTTTTCATACAATTCACATACAGGGTTTTGGTCAGGCCTGCATGGTGAGAGTTCAGTCTCTCTGCTGTGATGTAGTGTAGTCTTTCTGCTGCCAATTATACCTCTGGTAAACAATTCCTTGGACCCCCAGGGGTCAAAGGTAAACCGTTACTGGATCCCTTCCAGTGAGCAGGCAGCTCAGATCCTGTGGCAAACGCTCTCTCTTGCAGCAGTGTCCCTGATTCTATGTGCTGCTGAGCTCCTGGTGAAAAGCACTACTGCTCGTTATATGAAAACCGAGCAGTCATTCAGTTTAGCATGGACCCTGTAAGTCTCTGTGCTCTAGGGACTGATACCCTGCCTCATGCAGCTCGTTGTGGTAGAGAGAGCATGCTCCTCTTCTCTGCCTGTGAACCTCAATATTCCTACCTCTTCTTACATCTTCATTGCTCTGCACATTGCAACCTCTCAGAAGCACCTCCTCCCCCCCGAGGGACTGTGCACACTTCCTGGTTCAGGCAAAAGTACACAACTTTCCACTAAGGGATCGGGTAAAATGTGTGGATGCAGTGAAACCAGCCCTCACCATAGCTAACAATAAATTTATAAGTATATTACACATGTAGGCATTTTGTAGCTCTACAGCAGTGTTTCTCAACTCCAGTCCTAAGGACCCACCAACAGGTCATGTCTTCAGGATTTCCTTAGTATTGCACAGGTGATAATTTTATCACCTGCTCAAGCGTTAATTCCATCACCTTTGCAATACTAAGGAAATCCTGAAAACATGGCCTGTTGGTGGGCCCTGAGGACTGGAGTTGAGAAACACTGCTCTACAGACATGGGTACCATATGTGCACTTATAGACAAAGGCTTGTCAGTTACTGTCAGCGGGCAGGGAAAAGCCGCCGGGAAGCCGCCTGTACAACAAGTCACCAGCGTGGCTCAGGCCCCTTGGAGAACTTGTTCACAACCAGGCTCAGGCAGTGCCAGTGTGCATGTGCAGATTGAGTCCGAGAAGCACTCGCTCTGGGCAAGCAAGCAAGTCAATCAGAAATGGGGGAAGTCCCATCATGAAAATTGAGGGAACATAGCATTCTCTGATCCTTTGGCTTCGTCAAAAGTGCACTGAAAGTCCTTCATTTTCATTTGATTTAAAAGTATTTTTTTCAAGCACTGTGTCATTAAAACATTTTTAATGTGGACTACGTCCCTTTTATCACAGTACTCTTAGTATAATATACCTTTTAAACAAAACCAACATGTATAAGGAAGCAACAGATTTATGTAACCTTGATCATTTTAGCTCTTCTAGTCTAAATCAAAGCCAATTCTTTTACAATATTAGTAAATCTGCCCCAAAGCGTACAGATAAATGACGTGCACCATGCCCAGATAAATAATGCATATACTGGCTAAGTGAATAGCACATAGAAAATCCACATCATCTAGATAGAGTGCATATTGTCCACACAGCTCACTGTGCATAGTTGTAAAAAAATATTAGATGTGTTCTGTGACATACTAACCTAAACACAATATTCAGTTTTCTAATAACTCAAGTCACAGTGCTAGTCAAAGAAATCTAAAACTTCAGTATGTAAGAGATCAGGTCACCGTTAAAAATTATAATATTGAAATAGTTTATATAATGTATTGTAATTTATTCGGATGACCCACTTTATAATGATCTGTGCTCAATCTCTTGCTTGATATGTACAGCATAACATTTGAATGTATACAAGTTAATCAGACACTTTTCTCCACCTTGTTCTTATTCCTTTTATGTGGCCCAGAAAAAACCCATACGATCTTCGTCACAGTATAATAAGAAGTCAGAGCAACTTTGTGATTTCCAAGAGCAGAGAATAAATGCTGCAATAATGTATTTCATTCTGAGTGCACTGATCAGAAAGGTTCTGCTGAAAAGGTTCTGCTGAAAATATTTCTCCCTTAAGGCACCAGTTGTTGAGTGATTTTCAGCATTGGAATGACTCCCTGTTTCCTGTTACTCTATGTGGTACAACCTGCAATAAAAAATGTAATCAAATTTTATCATTGTATTTGTAACATGCTTGAGGTGACTAGGTAGCGGACTTCAAATCAGTGAAATCATACAATGCTCTGGTTAACTGTATGTACAAATATTGCCCATATATTTAGTTAGATGACAATATATTATATACACAAGTATGGTATGTTTTCAAGTAGTGGGAGATTTACCTATTTTTGAGGTTGCTGTATGTCTCTGGACGATATTCTATACATTTAAAAAAGTGGCCTTTTACATTTGAAAAACTAAGTCCCATACTTCAATATCTTCATCAAAGTGATCAGCTATTATACCCCCAGAGAAAGCTCACTAATGAAACACTCATCTGAGAAACTCCACATTGGATCAACTGTATTAGACAACTATGCTTTGTTCTTTTGATTTATGTCTTTATTATTGATATCTCTATGTTTGATTATGTGTTAGCTCTGGAAAGCACCTGCCTGTTTTTTGGTCAAAAATTGTATTTTATCTTATTTGTAACAATTCACTTTGATGGTTATATATCATATCTTTGTATATTTTGAACTTTTGGTACATTGTATATCATAAAGCAGGTTGTCGCAGTAGACCCCTTCTTTAAAGGGAATCTGTCACCCTAAATTGGCGGGATATTTAAATGATGGCAGTCAGATCAGATGGGCGGTGATTTGGGTACTTGCCTTAACATGTTGTTCGCCGCTGTCTCCATTATTTCTGGGAATTGTAGTCGTTGCCCTCCATATAACGCGCCTGCACATTGCAATCTGCGGGTAAAGTATACTGCGTGTGCGCAATTCAAGATTGCAATGTGCAGGCGCGTTATATGGAGGGCAACGACTACAATTCCCAGAAATAATGGAGACAGCGGCGAACAACATGTTAAGGCAAGTACCCAAAACACCGCCCATCTAACCTGACTGCCATCATTTAAATATCCCGCCAATTTAGGGTGACAGATTCCCTTTAATGTGTTATACAGTATGAGAAATCTTTACAATAGCTACAAGGATTGATTCATGGAATCTTATCTAGAAGGTCTTTTACTTGTTCATTTCTGTATTTGTATTTTTAAAGGAGTTAACCAGGTCTTTACTTACTTATTTTATGGAGTTAAGAACTTACTGGTAGTTAGTTGGACCATTCCTGCTGGCTATTCTCTGATTTTCAATTATGTCACATCATCAGAGCAACGTCACCTCTGCTGCTCTGTTCAGTCGACATGTCATCACTGGTGATGTCATGCTGATTTACAGCTTTCTCCCCACTACCTGTCTGATGGGACCCGGCTTTCAATCAGCATGATGTTGGCAGTAATGCCTATTTGACAGAGCAGACTGGAGGAAAAAGCGCTGCTCTGTTGACGTGAAGTCAAATGAAGCAGCAGAATCACCGGCAAGAGACGTCCGTAACTGCTCTGAGCCAGCAGAGATCAACCCAAGTTAGGTAGGTAGTTAGCACCTAAGTGCGTGTAAGTTTTTAGCCCCATGGAAAAAAAAAGCAAAGACCTGAATAACCCTTTTAAAAGGATGTCCCATCTCAAGACCTTATAACCTATTCACAGGATAGGTCATGACTTGCTGATCGCTTGGAGTTCAAACACAGGAACACCCATGATCCCGGGATCAGGACACTTTATTACACCAGTATCAGGGAACAGTGGCTGTGCATGTGTGCCACTGGACTGATCATTGTCTATGGATTGCTGGAGATCGGTAGCTAAACAACCAGTGAGTTCCTTTAGAGAGCCCAATTCTTGATTTTGGACAACTCTTGTAAAAGGGGGTTGTATGTGTTTATAATATTGATGATAAATCCTCAGGAAATGTCATCATTCAAGATCAGATTGTAGGTGGATTGAAATGCTGCACCCCCCACCAATCAGCTCTTAGTAGTTTCAAACATTGGACAGGACTGAACAGAGAATATATGTTCTGCAGTACTCAGCAGAAGCTGCTACACAATGAATAAAGCTTTTGCAAGAGCTAATAATAGCTGATCAATGGGGGTACCGGATATTGGACTACCACCAATGTGATATTGATGACCTATCTTAAGGCTAGGTCATCAATATTATATGACTTTAGTTTTCATTATTTGTATACATTGTAATGATTTTTTCATCTACCATAGTGTACCTTGTGATATTTTTTCGAAAAGATGACTGCCTTTTGACTGCCCTTTGTGCATTCAGTCTTCTGTGTTTTTAGTTTTAACTAATGAAGGGATGTCTTTCCAAAGTAATCAGAATATTTTTATCATGAAGATAATAAAGATGTTCACGTAATACAGAATCCTATGAAGGGAAGAGAACTTTAGTAGGGCAGCCGCATAATTACATTTTTGAAGAAATTGTACTTGTTAGTGGTTCCTACAGCAATATTATATTCGGAAAATGTCAAAATATTATTGTTTAAAATGACATTCAAAGGGGCTCTAGACCATTCAAATTGGCCTAAAAAGCAGAATTCATCATTACATGAGGCAAGATGACATATACCAATAATAGTTTAAAAGTTCACTTTTAATTAAGTTTATAGATTAAACATAGTGAAGTAAACATGGCCAAGACACATGTGATGATAATAATAATGCAGTATTTTTAGTTTGAGATTTGCCTAGAGTTAAGGTAGTCATTGAATGGAGAAGAGTGGGCACTGTTTGTCTGAAAAAGTCAGGAAAACATAATGAAAATGTTTTTTTGTTTTTGTGACACTATTCCTGAAAGGATAATAGAGTAATGCAGGGTTCATAACAAGCCATCGACTTATCTGAGTTGAGGCCTGAAGTCCACCAGAGGTTAGAGCTAGAAGTGGCGATGTTCCAAACCCCTTAAAGATGTCAGAACATAGCATATGAGTTGTGCAAGTACCAAGATATAACTGTTTAATGTCTTGTATTATAAAAAAACCTCATAAATTCTACAAAAATTTTCTCTTTTCTGTATTAATCTTGAGCTCTGTGGATTACAACAAAATGGTTTTCCGCTATCAAAACGTTTCAAAAGAGAAAGACATTGTTATAAAATAATACATGTACTATTACCACCGCTTCTATGGTCTTCATTGGGACCAAAAGTAACGACATGTTGTCCCTTTAGCCATCTAACCACTGAGGCTACTGAATGACTGCAGGGTTGGGTGACGAATGGATACGAAGCCATCAGATGACAGAGATGGTGCTGAAGCCAATCAACGTGAAGTAACACCTTTTTTTTATTTTGTTCTGATACTTTTCCATTTTGAAAGTTTTGGAAAAATCATTGAAAACCCTTGCAATTTTTTTCCCCCACAATCATAACCAAGCCTAAAATAATGATTTGAATTTTATTCTGTATTTATAACTAATCCTTAAAATAATTATAATAACATCTCAAAATCTATTGAGTTCCAAGGATAGTGGCTGAAAGCATTGCTATTTTGCCTTCTGGGTTTTATTTACGTGCAAACACAAGCGTGCCAATTTTCTCTGAAGACCCTTCTCACATCGCACTTAGGCTTGGCCATACATCACATTTGTAGATTTGTTTTAAATAATGAGGGAGAGTTTTAGTTATCCCTTTGGCAGTGTCCCATGTCTGATTTCATTAAATCTGATTTAAATGTTTTAGTTCTTGTGTACATGGCTGTCCTCTTGACCTCCATATCGTGTCGAGATAAATCACCATGTTCCTTAACCACGTACACTGTTGGTCTCTATTTTTTCCTATCAAGCTCAAATGCTTGTTACATGTTGGCAGCTTTCCAATCTTCTCAGTGTTATTGCTGCTATTCCACTCTGCCACCAGCTCAATGTTTTAAAACCTGCTCTCCGGGGTGTCCATCTCTTTATTGACTGACTTCTATAATTTTTATGAACCAATTTCAGAAACACTTAGCCTTTTGCTGTAAATACTGTAATATTGCTTAAAGATTCAAAAATATTCAAAACAGTCTCTTTTGTAAAGTGCGCTGATTACTACGCTGCCGGTTTTGCATTATGTATGAAGTTATCTTCCTTTCGAATGAAATGATACTTATTTAGGTTGTTCTTCCCGAAACAGTTACTTGATTTCTGCACAATTGCCAGGAGGAGCCAAGTATACTGTAGCAGTTATGAAACAGACTATTGTGCTTTTCATAAACACATTTATTATAATTTGCTCTTTTCCTTTGTACTTTTGATTCATTTGACTTTAATTTATTTTATTTGCCTGCACTGAGCTGTAATGAGCGACGACTAAGCATTATTTAACCATGAAATTCAAATGCCGTCGGAGTAGCATCCAAAAAATAAATTACTGACAAAATTAAGCTTTCCCCTTTTTTTTCTGGAAACCTTTACAAAGATTCTTTCATATATCATTTATGACTAGAAAAGCTGCATAATCAATGTTTTATAACTTGTACACAGATTACTTAAATAGACAAAAGCTTTGTTATTATAAATGTATCTCTTTGGGAGCTAACAAAAAACTTTTTTTGTGCTACCAGCTCAGAAAAGGAAAAGTTAAAATAAGCAAAAAATGTATGTTATTAAAAAAAATAGACTTTTGTACAACAAGGACTTTCTAATTTTGCAGCTTCATTAGACACATAGAGCATAGACATCTCTGTAGCGAGTATTGCAAAATACCATATTTTTTAAAAAATTTAGGAGAACTACACATCTCATGACTTATCTTGAAATCTTTTAGGCTAAGAGAAAAGGTGTGGATGTAAAATATATTTTGCATGCCATTTTATAGGACGCATATGTAAATTCATATTGCATGGGGGCAACAGTGTCGATCGACCTGTTGCCAACATTTTTGAAGAGGAAAAATTTTAGTAAAAAAATTACATTTACAACTGTAAGAAGTAGTTAGCACCAAAGATGTGGGGCAATGCACATGCATTGAATGAGTACTATAAATGTCCAGACATCCATCAGATGAAACATTATAAACATCACTGCATTGCATGAAATATGCTGTTTCATTCTGCTTAGATGAGTGGGGGCAAGAACTTGGGCATACCAATGCCATTGTTACTTTTAAAGGGGAGCTAAGGGGAAATTTTACAGTTTTTATGGAGTGAACTCAAGTGACATCATTTGTTTTAAGGGGGACTTCAGAGGACATTATCACTGGGTTGAAAGGTTCAATACAAATCTTGCCCTGGGTGCTGGTAACTCAAGCTATGCTACTGAACTAGGGAGACTGACGTCAGAATCATATGCACCATGGTTCACATGTACCACTATTTCTGGAAAAGGAGATGAGAAGGAGGTGGTGATATAAACTAGTAAAAAGGAAGCCCCCATTGTATCTTTGATGTAAACACCTTTGCTCTGAATATGCCTGTAATATAGCTATGTTTTCTTGTTTTTGTGTTTTTTTATGCAATTTCTAATAATTGTCAACTACTCGAACAACCCCTTTTGAATCTATATGTATCCCTCAGTTAAATAATAACGCTTATGCTCACCTCTGGTGTTTGCTCTATTCCAGTAGTGTCGTCACTGGCTCACCCGATGATCACATGATATTATGACTTGCGATCCCCGTGTTCAGTCAGCACTGGCTTCACTCTCCTACTTCGGCCATAACAGTCATGTGGAGGAAGTGATAGCTGCAGCTGCTCGCTCACTTCCTCCGAATGTCTCGATTTCCCTAAAGGAGGGGAGTGTGAAGCTGCCGCTGATTGGCGCCAGTGATAATAATGTTACGCAATCCCTGACACCAGATTTGGGTATGTTATTATTTTACTTTGGGGGAAACATAGGGATTCCGTGGACAATCCCTTTAAGTGGTTTAAGAGACCAATACATTGTGACATTGATGCTGTATCAGAGCTTTTATTTTTCTAGTCAAAATGTAAAGTTAATTAAATAGTTCTCTTTAGGCACTTGAATGAGCTTATGCTGTGTCATATTGGGATTTCTAAGACTTGCCATAGTTGATAATACTTGGCAACCCAATCCGCTATCTATACGGAACTCAGGAACATTCACTTTTCATTGCATTGAAAACATTATTGATAACAAATGCATTCCTGGATGCATTGAATTAATATATATATATATAAACATTTTTGTGCTGCCTCTTAAAGGGGGACTTTCCACTAACTAAGGTTTTCTTTCAAAAAGCAAAATGTTAGAGGAACAGGTCTGTACTCTTTATCCAAGTAGGTAGTTATAGGAGTTGTGGAGGTGGTTAGCGCACCTGGATCTTGATGACTGAGATGACCCTTCTGATATTTAATTACCTTTCCGTCATTCAATAAACATCAGACCCATGGGTAGCCACATATAAACACACATATCATAGACATCTCTCAATAGGTTATTGCAAAGTCATGTTTTTTTTTTATAACTGGGCATCCTATGCCAATCATCTTGGAATGTGTTGAGACAAGAGAAAAAGTAAAGAAAGAGAAATCTTGTCAATTGCATGTCCACTATATAAATAAGAACGTTCACATATTCAGTATGTATAGAAGACGGCATACGTAGTCTACGCTCTGGTGTGGACAGTGCTTAACATTTTCAGAATGTTGTTACACAAGCGGAATTAATAAGTCTTGTTGCAGATTTCATGACTATGTTTTGTATTTATAAAAAAAATATAGGACATTTTAACTAGTTTTAACACTGAACAGATCATACAGAGTAAAATGCAGCAATGATTTATGTCGGTGTATGATGGATACGATACCACACCAGCTTCTCTTGCTTTCCACTCTATGATGATTTGCCATTACATTCCTGGATGCAATTTAGCGCTATTAATTGTTTTGTTATCTTAGTATTGTTACTACTTGAATATGTGCACCAGTTTTAGGCTAAGTTCACACTTGCAGAATTGCCGCGGAACTTTCCGCGGCAATCCCGCCCTTCTCCCGCGGGAAAACGCATTTTTTTGTCTGCATATTCCCGCCAGAAACTAGCGTTTTGCAAGCGTAATTAGCTTCCAGAATGCTAGCGTTTTCCTAGCGATCTGTAGCATCGCTTGGAAAACTGATTGACAGGTTGGTCACACGAGTCAAACATAGTGTTTGACACGTGTGACCAACTTTTTACTATTGATGCCGCCTATGCCGCATCAATAGTAAAAAGATCTAATGTAAAAATAATAAAAAAAATCACCCCGATGACGTAGCATCTCGTGAGACCGCTACGCCATCTGGGTGATTCTCGCAAAGGACTCTTGGGACCGGGAGTTGCTGGGAGCGTCGCTGAAGGCGGGAAGGCTGCGGGGGCCGCCGGAAGGTGAGAATATCATTATTTTTTATTTTAATTATTGTTTTACCAGGGATATGGTACACAGGGCCTGGAGGAGAGTCTTCTCTCCTCCAGACCCTGGGTACCATCGCACATGAACCGCTTACATTCCGCAAAATTAATGAACATGTTGCTATTTTTTCCGCTAAGCGTTTTTTTCGCCAAAACATGCGGAATCAATTAACATGTATAGGATGCTTAATGCTTGCGTTTTTTTCGCGGAAAAAACACGAAAAAAATGCAAATATTCCTGAATGTGTGCACTTAGCCTTAATGTAATTTTAAATTTAGCATTTGAAATATCAGATGTGGTAATAACTTTTAATATCCCATACATTACAAAATGTATTTAAACTACAAAAAAACAAAACAATAATGTATGGAGTGTCAAATATAATACATAATAAGGATTCTTCCCTATATAGTTTACAATCTGAGTGGTTTAATTAAATATTGATATTTGCTTAGCTCTCCTGAGCCATATGTTATCTGTTGTAAATGTTAATAAATGCAATTATGCAGAGAAGTAAAGTTATTAATGCACAATTATACTTGATATATATCTTTGTTGTCCAATGAATATGAACTGCAGAATCTAGAAATATCGATTGCTTCTTCATTTTATCCAGTCATAATGATTTGGATATATAGATATATATATGGTGAATACCCAGCTTGCAGAGACCAGTGCCGCCCCTGCAATTGGCGCTGCATTGGCGGCTGGTCACCAGCTCTGGTCTCTGATCGTCAGTTTTCCTTACACTGCACACTGACAGTGCACTCTGTTTTCTGACCCGTTATATCTGATCTGAGTTGGAAAGAGAGCGCACTGTCATTTTGGACATCATACAATGACAGAGCAAGGATTAGCCCAGCCCCTGAAATGAAGGTCACTGATGATGTTTTGTTTCTGGGAGGAGGCATGGGTTTTGGCCATGACCCATAATGCACTTGGATTCTCAACTGAAGTGTCATCAAAGAGGAAGTTGGAAAAAAATGAAAAGCAATTAAATAGAGTAGTTAGGGATTTTTTAATTAAAATATATTATAAATGTAGATGACATTATGACACTAAATAGATATGCATTTAGGATGAAAATTAGTTTGCATTTCGGGTAACCACTTCAACTTTCACACAGTTGTCAATCTCAATTCTATCTGTCTTTCTATGTCTATCTATCTATCTATCTATCTATCTATCTATCTATCTATCTATCTATCTATCTATCTATTATATCTATATAATGTATCTATCTATCTATCTATCTATCTATCTATCTATCTATCTATCTATCTATCTATCTATCTATCTCTCTATTGCAAAGAGCCAGAGCTGAGCTTTCCATTACATTATTGCCACATTATTAAGTGATGTCATGGACTAATCTTGTTCAATGCAAATCAATTCTGCAATGTGAATGTAGAATTAACATAAGACGCTTGTGGTGTACACAACCCGACGTAAGATTATCTTGTATTATATTCATTTTCACTGTGGAAGAATCAGCCAGATCATGAACTAGGTTCTTTTATATCACGTATGAATGCACCAGAACAGACATGCAGAGTTCTGCTCCATCAGAATTGATATTCAAACAAAGATTTTGCTTTTAAATGAGTGAACTAATGGATTTTGAACAGAAAGAGAAGTGAAGTGAGCGTTATAATTACAAGAATGTGTCATAGATTGATCATTCGGACTAATTGTGGATAGTCGGGCAGAACGGAGCATTTATTGTCCCTGCTTGGTCAATTCATTGTGAAACTTTTTTTTTTGCCTTCTCCCTTCAGCATTGCAATGGATTTTGTATATAATGTATCTGCATTTTGAATGTTAACTTAGAATTGTGGATGTTGAGGCAACACAAATAACACTGTGGCTGTCTCTCCTGATATCCTTTACAATCAGCTATCGGGTTTTGCTCTCTGACTCTGTCAGATTTAGCTGCAGTTGGCCCTCTTGAAAGCAGAAAAAAAGCAGCGTAATCCTCCAAGATGAAAATCAAACACGACAACAAGCCTTTTTTTTATAGGCAAGTTATTTCTTGACCAAGTTTGTATATTTTTTTTCTTTCTTTCTATCGCTCTGTTTCCACTTGGTGGCTAAAAGTCATTTTAAAGCCAAGCGCGGAACTTTGTATTGGTTAAAAGTGCGAGGTTTGCAAGATGTGCAAGAAGAAAGTAAACTAATTAAAGTAATTAAGATGACTTGTAAGATATAGATATAAATTAATTGACTGGAATGCTAAGTCTACACTATATTTGCTGGTGAATAAGCTGAACGAGATGGCTACTTATCTCTACTGGAATTTAGAAATCTTTTATTTACCCCCTGCAGGAAGCCATTTCATGAGCAAAATGAAAAAATGGACTTAACATATTAAACTTTGTCCTGCTGATGAATCACATTTATACTAATAATTTATTTTCTTCTAATCTCAAGAACTGCTATAATATTTGGGGCCTTAACCTAACAATGTGTTTTGCAGACACAGTTCATCTGGACATTTCAGCAGGAAATCAATTAAAATAATTACTGAGTGTTTTTTTTGTGTGTGTATACTGAGATATAAGATTCTTTACTTGATATACTTTCTTCTTCTCAGTGGTCTCATAAGTAGAGATGAGTGTACCCCAACTTAAAAGTTTTGGGTTCGTACCGGACACTTAGCGTCTGATGCTAAACTCTGAAGACGGACTTCTCCTGGAAGTCCAGTTAAATGTTTGGAGTTCCCGGAAAGTCCTGGAGAGGAGAAAGAGAGAAGGAGAGAGAGAATTTTCCAGCGACAAACTTCAGGTCCCCATTATTTTCAATGGAGTTCGGGTTCATCTTCAAGTTCGGGTAGAGTTCTTTGTATTAAAATAAGGGTCGGGTACCAGAACCCAAACTTTCACAGGTCCACTCATCCCTACTCATGGGCACTCAAACAATTTGCCTGATTTTTAGTTCGGAGACTTTTTGAAATTGGGTTTAGGATTTAGAATGCTTGTTCCGATTGTACTATTAAAAATGTATAATATTTTTGCCCATGGAGAACTGTCACTTGGACTTCAGACCAAACTTGTCTTTTGAAGGAGAATCATTGCCCTATAACACGTTCTGATATATTGTTAATGCATAAAGTTGAAATAGGGAATAATAACACAAGCCACAGACTTCTCTTCAGACAATAGGTAATAGAAATGGACGGTGCCCATACATCTCAGTAGCTGTCAGTTATTCCTCTTGATACCCTAAACACATACATGTTTAATTAAGTGGAATATCAATATGTTTCCACTGAGTACATGCCAGAAACCCCCAGCAATGTTTAATTGCCAATGAGAATGAAGACTTTCAAAATGGACATTTCTGAAATTCAAGCCGAATCCTTTTTTTGCAGATGTTATCTGTCAGAGGAGTATCAGGAGACCCTTACACAGCAAAGATAGTCAGCAAGCAGAACTTAGCAATTCCATTCTAAATTAATCAGTTACACTACAAAATTGCCCCACAAATTTAATTTTTAGGACAATCAGTTTAAGCAAATGCATCTTTCACTGCTCCTCTCTGAATTCTCCAATCATTCCTTCTTCTTCTTCAGGATATTATAACGGGATCCACTGCTGACTTGTTCCCACCAATCATGTCAGGCATGACACTTGTCATTAACAGCCATGACATGCGTTGCAACACACTTAACTACATATGTCCTTGTAAATAGCAACACCAGAGAAGAAGACTGAAAATCAGTCGATATTGGAACTGCACTGTGACAGGACAGGAAAGCCTTTATTTTTAACACTCTTTGATGTTTTCATTGCAATTTATTTAGTGCAAATCTCACCCTCATTATCATCAATTTGTGCAAATTTGCCAAGATCGAATTACAGGAAATCGGCCTAATGATATTGGCCAGACAAGTTGAAGTTGGTAGGTTTTCTGAGTTTGTTCTTATATGAGTGCATGGGCATCTTTAGGTTAATAGTGGTTTGAGCATAACGTGAAAAAAGCCCTTTAAAAAACTATGACATTTGTTAGATATGTAATAAAATATAATCCAGGACACTTCCACAAATCACACTGAGATCAGATCAACAAAATGACACTCTGCGTCAAGTTAGTATACTGACAAACCCCCTTACTGCAAAAGAGGAAGAGGCACACAGTGAATATAAGGAACCAATCAGGTCTATTCTATCCCTACATAAGCCTCGATATGAACCATGCCTGTCATTGGAGGTTGGCACTCTGTTATACAATGACAATGACACCACCCCTCCTCAATGGCTTTTCCTTAGTAACCCTTAATTTCCCTGACCTTTCCATAGCGTGGGAAATAGTGCGAGGCAAGGTTTTTTTTTAGCAAACCTTAAATCGAATCTCAAAATGTTCGAATTTGCGTGAACCTGTGGATGTCAGAAAATTTGATGCATACTTTATCATCTGTGAATCGATCTGCTCATCTCTAGAGTTGACCTATGATACATTATCAATGGTGAACCCTATGTCCTCTATATTTAATAGGTACCTTTTCTCTACAATCCTACATGTTACGACAATGAGATGACTGCTAAACATTTGTAAAGCATTGGAGGTTTAAGGCTCAGTGGTCAGAATAAAAATTGCAAGATTTCAAGATATTTTTAACATGGATTTAAAACATCACAAATTTATTCTATGAAACTGCAATGTGCAATTTTATGCTTTGGTCCACCATTAAGTTTCCACCACTGCTCTGGCATTGACTGCATCACTGACGTTACGTCAACAGCGCGGCAATCAATCAGTGAGCTCAGTGGCCTTAGGCATGGAATTCGGTCTACACTAGCAAAACGACTCAGATAACTAAAATAAATGTGAAATCAGTGCCGCAGCAGTGGAGACTCGCCGCTGGACCTGGGGAAGGTGAGTACAGTGTAGTTAAATTTTTATACTAAACTGAAATTTACCTGAAAAGGTTTCACCCAAGTGTTATTGCACTTTTGCTTTATATGTAAAAAAAAATCAGATATTCTGACCTTTAAAGTTAGTTCAAAAGTATGAATTAACTTATTCTTTGAAGTTAACACATTCTGTGGCCATTATGAGGGTTATCTTCATAGATGAGATGACAAGCTGCCATCATGAATAAATGCATCTTCTCAAAGTTGATATCTTTTTAGATTAATGAATATGACATTTTTAATGTATCAGTGTATCAGTATTATAAATGAATAGCAGAGCACTTAGATCCAAGAAGATTATTCATTTACCTAACCTGAGCAGAGATATTTTCATGGCTGATATTTATAAAAAAAAATAAGTTTAATAATCATTCCAACTTGTATTTGTCCTTTCTATCAAGTCTTTTCACAATACAGTTTTTTATTCTAGGACCATATATAACTTATTTAGCTTACATAACCCTATCATTTTGTCAACATTATGGAAATAGTCATTTTAAAGAAAATGACGTCAGGAACGGTAGTGCCATCCCAATGAAGTGTTAATCCTGAAAGAAAATATCAACTTTTTGGAATTCTACTTCCAATACAAGGCACTTGCATTCCTAGCCTTTCTCTTTTAAGAAGCCAAATACATATTCAAATTCCTAAGGGAAAATTGCAGACCTGTATAGGGCTCCCTACAACAACTTAGCACTGTCCACAAGAAAAATTTTACCCCTTAGACTCGTCATAATTTTCACCAATCTCTGTCTCTTTGAGTACACCAAAAATAGAATAAAGCAATCAGCACCCAACAAATACAGAAAAATATTCAGTATACTTATTAAATATTTATTTAATTTCTGTAGTGAACTGAAGCACTTTACATTCAGTGTCAGGATAAAGCTCCATGAAATTCCTCAGAGAAAATAAGAAACAGGTAACTTAATCGAGGTGTGAACCCGAGAGTAAAATGAAAAAGTATGAACCCAATAGGTTGCTTATATAAACCAATATAATACTTATGTGAATTATTAAAAAGCTCTAAAGCATCAAAGAGTGCAATGAATGCATACAAAAATACTAAAGAGCTAAGGTCTAAGTTCAAGTCGAATTTCCTGAAATTCATGGTTCAATGTGAATTCAAAGACTTTGAGATTCGTTTTGGCAGTCATAAAAAACTTGCCTTGCACCATATCCCACACTGATGAAGTTTCAGAGTGTGGACTAATGTCGTTTTACCTAGCTCAGGATGCCTCTCCATAATGCACATTGACTATCACATCACATACCAGTTTTTTAAGCGGATTATCATTCCTTGTACAGTGATTAGTACACCAGTGGTTCATCGGAGATCAACATTTCCGAGTAGAGCACAGTCCGGCACAGGACTGATGGTACGTATAATGGAGGTGGATTCCATCTTCAGATTCAGTGGGTATGTGAATTAGACCATCACAGACCCATCTTTCTCTTTCTTTCTTTCTCTCTCTTCCCTTCCCACCTTTTCCAGTATGGAGATCAGCGCAAATTTATTTGCCGGGAATCAAATAGTTGAAATACTTTACTTACATCTAAAAAAAAAAAAAACAATAAATACTATACGCAAGCAAACACACATGACTTAGAAACATATTGTCTTAAAGTTGTCATTCTAAAAATGATTGATTTTCCTACTGTACGCTAGTTATAAAGATGATTTTTGATGAATTTTTCAGTTTATTTTTCAACCATATTTATTCATTGTAATGCTAAAAGAGCATACTTAACCAAAACTTACTGCATGCCAGATGAGCCTACAAATGAGCAAAACTTATTTAACGTATTTGCTTTTGAAAGCAGAACATCACACTTCTCAGAGCAATGTGGCGCCACGTGATCATAAGACCAATTTTTCACTTTTGATTTGAATCAATGGATTACTTGGTCATAGATTGAGAACAATATGGCACGAGGACAGGTCTTAACCTATATAAATGTCTTTGATGGATGTAGAGCAAGCTGTTTAGTGTTGAACTTTCACTCTTTGTCCTCGATTGAAAATTGTTTGTGTTACACATTACATCTCTTCGGTTTATTGTTCAAGCAACAAAAAATGGTGCAAACAAGGAATGTTTTTAATTCTGTCTTGTGCAACAGACATCTTAATATGACTTAGGGAGGGACCGCCACTTTGATCCCGCTCTCTAGTTGCTAAATATGCTGCTCTTGATGACTATTATGTTAATTAAAACCATTGATCACTCATGCATTTTAGTTGGCACCATGCAATGAACTATGGCAGAAAAATTTAAAAAAATGCCGTTGGTATTTTTTTTCTTGAACTCTCACATGAAAAATTCACATGGCAGAAATTTCTGAAAAAGTTCAATGAATGTCTGTAGACATAAACAAACACACAGGAATTGGGTAAAAAAAAAAGTTGCCTTATAGGTGCCAGTCATGAAATCATTGTTCTTTTTTTCCTACTGTGCATCAGCAACATAAAGGGTTTTTGATGAATTTTTCATATGATTTTCCAACCATGTTTTGTTCAATCATTCTTATGTTAAAACAGCATACCTAACCACAACTTAATGCATGCCAGATGAGCTTACAAATGAACTAAGTTACTTGATATATCTGGAAAAAATTCAAGTGGTGGTATTTTTTTCATTTTTCAGCAAAGACATCGACTACGTTCACATGCACTTTTTGCCTATCATTCCCTCTATGCCAGTTTTATGGTGTCAAAATGTTGCAATATTTAATGCAAAACAAACTTGTGCAAAAATGTTGCAATTTGTTTTTTCCGCAGTTCTACTTTTTTTAAGCAAAAGGCGCATAGTCAAGTCTCACACAACAATTTTACTGCAATATGTGCCAGAATACTAGCATGCAATTTAGCAGAAATCTGTTGTGACTCAATACGATTTGTGCCCCTCACTCCAGTGAGCTTTTTGTTCAAGTTCGGTATAGGAAACGCCAGTTTTCATTAACTCCCCTCATTGGGTACAGTGGATTATACAAACATCTGAATTGTACCGATCACTTAAAAAATATCCAAAATGGTACAGTTTAATGGAATCTGTCACCAGGTTTTTTGCTATGCACTCTAAGAGCAGTATGATGAAGTGACCTAGATCCTGATTACAGTAATGTGTCACTTACTAGTCTATTTGCTATCATTTTGATAAAATCCCTGTTTTCTCTACTTCACAGTCACCAGTTCTCTGAATGTATAACTCTGCCGACAACAATGATTGACAACTTTCTGTGTACACTGTGCATAGACAGAAAGCTGCTAATCAACTGTTGGGGGAGGGGGTTATACAAAGGAGGACTACATGGCATGAGACAACTAGTCCTCCATAGATAATCTCTTACTGATTTTATTGAAACTGCAATAAAATAAATAACTTTATTGAAACTGTAATGGTTGATTCACTACTAAAATTTAAGAAGGGACTGGATGCTTTTCTTGAAAAATTAAACATTACAGGTTATAGGCATTAGACTTCATGATGAGGCGTTGTTCCAGGAATCTAATTTGATTGCTGTATGTGGAGTCGGGAAGGATTTTTTTTCCTAATATGGAGCAATTAACATCAGTCTCATAAAGTTTTTACCTTCCTCTAGATCAACATGTTAGGCTTTAGGATGAACTCGATTGACTTAAATCTACCTTCAACCTTAAAGGGAATCTCTCGGAAGGTTTTTGCTATGTAAACTGATGACAGCATGAGGTAGGGGTTAAAACACTGAACTCAACAATATACCACATGTCTGGCTGTGTGATGTTGTTTACTTAGACTGAATCTTTAATCACCTTGTAATTATCATTGCCATGACTAGCTGGCCACATGGTTGCAAGTTCAACTCCACCCCTTTCTGTGATAAGCAGCTCACTGTCAATAGACAATGTATATAAAGAGTTGGGTATGGGAAGGTGCAGCTTTCTCAGCTCTGCTGCCTGCTAAATATAAAAAGTCTGATTGAGTCAGAACCATTGCACCCAGCAAACTAAGTGATTCACTGGTGGAATCAGCTTCTCTTTGCCTACATGAGGCTACTCTCAGATTATATTGCAAAAACCTGCTGACAGATTCCCTTTAAATACTATGAAATTGTGAAACATTCTAGTAACTGACACATCACTTGGATCTAAATTTCTGCCCCCACATCAGGCTATTTTCAGATTACATAACAAACACCTGCTGACAGATTCCCTTTAATACCTGAGGACTGTGTCTGGTGTTACAAAGTCTTATTTAGGAGGGTGAATTACAGTAGCCCAGATTGCTAGCATAGACAGAAGTAGTGCTGTTTCTGGACAAATATACACTTTTTCAATCCCGATTCTATCAGTGTTCTTCACGAATTCGATTACATAATGCTCCTTAACCAATGAAGTAAAAAAAGTGCTTTATTTTATTACAAATTGCAATTAATAAAATCATTTGATTTGTCTGATTACCATATTTAATAATTTTCTGTCACTGTGGATAACCAGTATGGGCTTAAGACTCTGTATGATCTCTTCATCATTCCACAGCATTTTCCCTATATTTTGCAGTCATGTGTTACTTTTTCTAGTCGTTGAGCTTGGCTTTCTATCTCTAGAGTTTTAAAATATTGAGCTAACATACGCTCTTGTGGATGTGAATGATGATATAATTAAATAGCAACATCTGCTATCGGGAAAGGTTTCATGGAAAAAAAATAATCATAAGATACAATATATGGACCTATTATATAGCTTGCAGATATAAACTGTCTATACAAAGTGTGGTGGAAAGCCTTGGAAACCAAAATGGGATCATTACCTGAAGATCCATGATGCTTACTAAATTTAGTAGTCTGGATAATCTCCACCTGTCATCTTGTCAGAATGTTTTGGTACAGCAAAAGTCTCATGGTATGACCTAAAAACTGTTCCTATATGGGCTGTGCTGACTGAACTAAACTCTGACAAAGCATTCATCCTACTCACGATGGCAACTGATGTGGAGCAGAGCTGTCACGAACTGTAGACAGGAAAAGCAGAAAGCTATTATCTAGAGAACAAAGATATGTAGTGGAGGAAAATGATTTCTCTGCATCAAATGGGTCACAGAATATTTTAGATTTAGCTTCCGGATTGAATATTTATGGTAGTGCTAAAACAATTTCTTTCCGTAGCAAAATTTACCCACATGGACGCCCTAATTGGAAGGAGATACTCTGAGGCTTGTCGAGAAATGACCCTTCATCTGTACAGGTCAGGTTTTCTTAGATGAGATCTGACTGTAGGTCAAGGTGGATATCAAATGACATTTTGCGCAATACTGACCCCTCTAAAATAACAATAAAAACAGAATAGTTTGGATGGCTTTAGTAATCAAACAGGAGATCATTTTTTATTCAGTCACATAACAAAACTGTTATAAGAAGAGCTTTGCTATAAAAGTAAATTAGACATCAGTATAGGGGCTTTTTTTGCTTCTACTATATACTGAGATATCACAATATTGCAGTATCAACTGAAAATCATTGTCTACTATGGCGCTTAGGTTGTAGCTGACCTTCAGAGGTGTACCAAAAGGCACTCTGGCTAACATGGTAACCCACTGGTCCCCTTCAATCATGTTTTTGATGGCAGGTTGAAGCTAATGCATGAAAGCACTGGCTAGTATTCAAGTTGAATTGCAATCTCCGGCATTGGCATCCAGATGGCTAACAGTGGCTGTTAGATACAGATGTCAGCAGGGTTGGACTGGCCCACCAGAGAACCGGAGGATCCTCCGGTGGGCCCTGGCTTCTCCAGAAGAGTTCATAGTGCAAACCTTGCAGTTGGTATGTGGCTTTTCAGTGGAGGAGAAAGGTGGGCCCTCAGAATCAAAGCCTCTGGTGGGCCCAATGTTCTTCAGTCTGACACTGTATGTCAGCTATGTATTTTTTCCGAAATCTAATGTGAGAATGGGTTAAAGACTAATATAGCGAATATGGTTTTAGACTACTTATGATCAGTTGCCATATTGATTGAGCTATACAATTGGTGAACATGTTTAATAAGGTGCACCATATAGCTAATAGTAGCATGTGATTACAGATTTATCATTTTGTTCTTGGAAGCGCTCCTATTTTATATGAGAAACAACCATGTAACTATTGACCCTGAAATGACAGGGTACTATATTAGTGCTTGATTTAGCAAAGGGGAAAATCTGTCTCTTTACAAAACATACTTTGCACTAAGAATGATTGAACTTGAGGCTAATAAATATCCAAGCCATTCTCTCAGTTGCTTTGTATGTATACATAGCTCCATAATTCTATCAATAAGACTCATCTTTAAAAAAATATATCAATGTACCTGAAGACCCACCTGTTCCGACAAGCCTACAACCTGCAAT
>VIAB01000001.1:1403519-1416381 GCA_009801035.1 Oophaga pumilio | reverse complement strand
AAATATGTGTTAGCAAGTGTGTCTAGTAGTGATGAGCGAACAGTAAACTACTTGGATGCTCTGTACTCGAATCGGTCACTTTGGAATGCTCATGTGCTCAATTTTAGTAAAAAGCATAATAAATGTCAGTGAAGCTGTCAAGTACTTTTCCAACAGACATACTTGACGGCTGAGGAGAGAGAGAGAAATCACTAGTGTTTAGTCTTACCCTTTTGGAGATTTAATAGGGCTCCAATTTCTCATACAATTTGATATAATCATAATCATAATACTCATATAGTATACAATGTGCAACAGAGTAGCAGAGTAGCACCACCATTGAAAAAATGATGCACTTGACAGTTGCCATTTTAATGAATGGGCTATTTGTACAGGATCCCCCAGAGTTAGATCTGCAAATTGCTCTCACTAATCGTTGACATTTTTGTACAAGGAACCCACCCATCTATTGAAGGAAATCTCTGGGATTACAATATTGATGACCTATCCTAAGATAACTAACTAATATGTGATTGGTGAACATCTGACTCCCGGCGCAAAAAAGAGTGATCAGCTGAAACCTGGAGCTGCAGACAGATGTTTACAGGGTAAAAAAACTTAACACTAGAGTTCTGTATAGCATGTAGTAGCCATTTTTGGGTGCAGAAGTTCAAATTACATTAATTTAAATGGCAGTTGAGGTGCAGTCTTCAAAGATGGCCAAGGCCACTATACAGTCATGAGAGCTCCATACACTATGAACTTCTGTCGGCTGTGGCTCCAGATATCAGTTGTGGGAGTGCCATTGATCGCATATTCCTGTTCTATATTAAAGATAAGTTATCAATATCTCAGTCTTAGACAACACCTTTAACTTACAATTTTATGAAAGTTTACTTGACAATAGGTTGACAAGTATAGGTACATTTTTGGAGAGGTGTCTATTATTCATCATATGCTGAAGATACTGTTGATAAGTTCTCCCTGCAAACCTCTCCAGCTGTCCACCCCATTAAAAAAAGAATAAGAAATAGATATTTGGGATAAAATTTCCTTTAAACATCTTTACTTTTAAAAATGTAAAACTTTGACAGATGCTATGTATAAGAACATATATTAATACACAGTCTTGCCTTTGTAAATCCAACCCATATGAAGGAAAATAAACAGAGGCAAAGGTTTTATGATCACTTTTGTGTTAAATTTTTCATCTGTTTCAAACGATTCATTTTACTAGTAGACTGTCACAGCGAAAACAATTCTGTCTGCCAAAATGTACATTCAGAACACATGAGATATGTGGCAAAATTGCATTGATTATCACTGTACATGGTGTTTCAAAGAGAAAGAAGTCATTGTTGATCCATTTTTGTAGAGTACAGTGGTAGCAACCATTTTAAGCAAAAACATTACCAAGATAATTGTTTTGAGAAATAATTCGACTCTGTGGTTAAAGATCCCAATTAAACAAGAGTGCCACTGACCTCTGCTACTTCGAGAGTGTTGTGCTATTAAGCTAGAAAACACATGGCATAAGAGCGCTGATAATTTTTTTTCCTCCTCTCTTTCCTGTTTATATTTTAGAGATTAAATTCAAAGCAAGTGTATTGATTATTTTTTAATTGATGCCAAAGTTGACTTTTAACAGAAATTGACCATATATATTTGAGATGTCTCTCACTTATGAAAATCAATTGTGTGGTTTATTTTTAATTAATTAGGTAACTAAAGGGAAAAATACTTGATAACACTCGATGAAAGTTCAGTGAAGAACAACTAATTAGACAACATTTTGTAAATCATAAATAAGAGTTTAGGACTTATCACTTGTAAGGAAAAAAAAGTATTCAAACTTAGTTGAACGATTGCATAACCTTAACCCTTGAAATGGATTACTGTTCCAGAAGAACAAACTGTAAAAGTTTAAATAAAAAGTAATTAATTAAAATCATAACAAAGGAGAAAAAAACTTTTCTCATTGTTAATTACTTGGAACATTAAAAATAACTTTGCTAATTGCACATCACAAGATCTATTATATCATGAAGCTGTATAATTAATTGCATTTTATTAACTTGAAAAATAAATTAGCATACTGCTACAAGAAAAAATAAAGATCTAGCTTTTTTTTTACAAGTAATATAAGTGCAAAAATTGCAAATTTTTCTTAAATCTTTGTCATCTTTTGCCGACTTTAAAAGCACATAAAACCTTTTTGTTGCTTCAGTTGGGACATCTTAATGTGTATCCTGACTAGACATTCAGGTATCGGGGTTCCCTCAGCAGCTTATTCGGTAAGCGCTATAGCTTGTCGAATAAGGAGGGAACCAAACAAATTCGCTCATGTCTAATCCTGATTTCAGTTAATTTAGCATAAGGACAAATACAAAAGTCAAAATTTGGGTGAGACATAGTGGCCAAAACTCTGGCTGCTGCAATGGCTATTGGCTGCACAATTTTAAAACAAAAAAAAGTGTGCCCATTGGTATCCTTACCACAGGTAGATGATGTTCTGACCAGCCACACCATGTTTTTATTATTCTTAGAGTTAGTGGGGGGTTTTTGTTAGATTTTTGCAATTACTTGACATCAGCAAATCTTTTGAAATTTGTATTTGATAGATTCACTGAATTTTCTAAGGAAAATCAATTCTCAGAAAATTAACACCAAGACCTTAAATTGTACTGAAAATTGTGTAGGTGACACAAAGACACTTCTTTTTTTATTAATAAGAGTTGAAGCACCAAAAAGTAAAAGCTCTTTCTCCAGTGCTAGGGGATTTTTTTTTGTTAAAAAAGCGCAACCTAGGGCGAAACATGCGTTGTCCGTCATGTCTTTCTTTTGAATTTTTTGCGCCTGCTGCCACGATGTAAAGTACTTTATGCACTGTTGTTACTTGTACAATGATGAGAATTAAAAAGGACTGAATCTTCTCACAAAGGGTGAGTGCTTACTTCTACTTTTTGTTCAATTTTTTTCCTATCAGTTCAATCCATATTGCACTCTATTCCTCACACATTAATATTCACACACTATCTGTACAGTACTTTAGGCTTTCTCTCCCTATTTCTACAGTTAAGCTGTGAGCTGTGACATCCTCTCACTTTCCAGATTCACTACAACATGACATGCATTTGATGGTTTTGCTTTTATACATGTTACTGTATGATAATCTTCCTTCATGCTATGGTTCACCGGCTTAAACCATGGGATGTGATAGCTGCAAGGCATTGTGGGTAAGCCCTACCAACCATGCCCAAGGTTATGTATACCTTTTCTGCCTGAGTCAATCTTCTGCAATGTATGAAATGGCTGCAGTTGTTTTAGGTGATTCACATATTGCAAATCACAAATTGAAAATGCGAGATTTAGCAAATTCCTAAAACTCGGACACAATTTTGCATCAAATCAATTCACTCAGCGCTAGCAATCATCATACTGGTTTACAGTGATTTTGAAAGAGTGTATTGGATTAGTGTCTGCTTCTTTTCTAGAAATGGCACCACACATGCTGCCTGGTGGTGCAGATTTGCTACATTTAGCTTCATGGGATTGATCAGCAATATGAAACACAATAGAACGTTCCGCCATAATAATTTATAAAAACATATATGAACAGAGCTTTACATCGCCTATAACTAAAAGCCTACTAGATTGCTTTACAAAAAGATCATGTTAATATTATTCATCACAATATAACCAGCTTCAATTACTCAGTGTATGAACATATGCATGGATTATTATTGGCATTCACTGCCGGTTCTGTTTGAATGAACAGATGGTGAGTGATGCCTGTTTTGTATGTGGCTCGCCTTGTTTAGTGTTGTTGTTTTTTACTTTGAAGATCTTGGCTGAGCAAATGAGATGACTTCCAATAAGATTGCTCTCATATTATCTTAAATCATTTAACCAATACATTAAGATTATCTCAGTTGTATTTAGTATCTCTTTTATGCCACCAGGAACCAGTAAGAATCATATTACCCATTGTGTTATTTTACATTTGTAGAGTTTGAAAAATTTTAGATTTAGATGGCTTCAGCACAGCTTTATTTATTGCTAGATTCAGTCAATATACTAAAGTCCTTTGACAAGAATGATGGCATACTATTATTCCAAAGGTCAAGACAACCATTGGGAATGATCAAAAATACGAGAACATAAGAAAGACTTTTCACAAAGTAAGTAAGAAATCACTTTATAAGGGTGATCAGGAGGAGAGAAAATTGTCATCACTGTCCTCAAGAACATTTATGGTGTAGAAATTGTCATGTACTCTAAAGAAATCTTCCCTTTGTCAAAGTAGAGGGCATTAGCTGCACTGTGGGACCAAGTATAAGACCCATATGTGGAACATATTAATGACATATACTCAAAAAAACACATATGCAGGGTACAATGAAAAAGACACAAAGCCGATTAGTTTTCAAAGTTGCGATTATTTACTTGTAGTATACATTCCATCTAGATAGTATAAATAGCAGCTCTGAAGGCTATTCTATACAGCAAGTATTTGCTTTGTTTCCATGTAATTATCCATGAAGCATTTTTTCTTGTATTTCTAATATCTTGTTGGAATGCTTACAAGTAAATAATAGCATCTTTGAAAGCTAATTGAACTTGTGTCCTTTTCATTATATCTTGCATATGTGTTTTTTTTGAGTATATGCTTCATGTGGTTTTTGCACATCCAACCCTTATTGATTTGATTGGGGGCAGATATGCAGTACCCCACTGCGGCCACTATACAGTAGACAGAGCTGGGCTATGCAGCTCCTTAACTGATCAGTTCCAGCCGCTGACAACGAGAACATCTGATCGGCAAATGTACTCGGTGTCGCACCCAAATCGATCAGTGATGACCTAACCCAACAATAGGCCATCAAGGTTAAAATAGTGGACAACCTCTTTAAAATTATTAACCCCCCAAAATTGAGTCCATATAAAGTTAAGTTCATGTATTGTATGTGAAGTTTCTTGCTGACGTCTATATTTTGGCATTATGTGCTAGAGTTTAATGGCTAAAGGAAAGTGAATGCTTGTCTAAAAGTGGACACATGCCACAATATACACTGTAAGCAATAAAGAGCAAAAGTGTTTTGATGGCTGTACGGAGGAGTGTCTACTTCATTTTTTATATGTGCTAGTGGTGATCAAATCTGCCAAGTTTTGAACTTGACAAATTACGCAAATTTAACAGTGAAATTCAATTTTCATTAAACTTATTTAATGTTTGTTATTACATTCTGCAGTCTCTTCAGACCTTAGAGAATAATAACTGTAAAATATAAAAAGTAAAAATACCTCATCACTCACCCTCTGTACCACTCCTACAGCCTGCAGTTTTATTCTTCGTGTCTCTTCTTTCTGCTTTTCCCTGTTGAGCGCATCCCTCTTCAATCTCCTTGAATTCATGCTGGCACTTCTGGCCTTGACTAGGCCTAAAACTTCACTGCATATCTTAACATTGCGTCTCACATTGTAATGTTATGATTTGCGTCCCTTGGAGCACTGACTACAATGGTAGTGATATCAGAGGGCTAATCGGAGATGTAGGGCAAAGAGCATGTATGTGATAAGAAAAGGTTAAAATGACATAAGCAAAGAACCAGACCGCAGGCTGCATCTCCAGTGACACCATGCGTGCAACGTGCCACAACTTAATATCATAGAACCTAGTAATCAGAAGAATCACTGGGGTTCCCAGTGCAGTGGTCCATCAGCCATGGACTACTCTAAAACAGAACCACTGGGATTCCCAGTGCTATACTCCATCGGCCACGGACTACTCTGGACCAGAACCACCGTGGTTCCCAGTGCTTTACTCCATCAGCCACAGACTACTCTGGACCAGAACCACCGTGGTTCCCAGTGCTGTACTCCATTGGCCATAGACTACTCTGGATCAGAACCATCGGGGTTCCCAGTGCTGTACTCCATCGGCCACAGACTACTCTGGAACAAGATCATGCAAATCATTTTGCTTAACTCTAGCTTTGTCCTATCAGATTTTCTTTTTCTTTAAATTGCCAGAACAGGATCACTTCCTATGTTTTGTGAAATAACATAAAAAACTAAAGAATCTTTTTAAAGTCTGTGGTATTTTTTAGGAACCAAAATGCTTATATTTTGATATATTGATATTGAATCTGGCATGAAAATGAAAGGCTTGGCATCAATGTAAGAGAACCTCAGAACATTGAATATTAGTATCAAATTTAAATGACCCTCTAAATAAATTTATAGACACTAGTTAAAATCCAAGATTACTAGGCACAGAGAACGTAATATTTTCCTATATATCTATTAGAGACTATGTTACAATTACAAAATACTGATCTATGGTCAATGCTATATGTTAATTTCAAAACATTTTTATTGATCTTATTTAATTAAAGTAAAAAGGTTAATAATTAAACAATATTTATGAATATGGACATTTTCCAGATAAGAATAACACATCCTAATCCATACTCATGATATATGTACAGTCCAATGTAACATGAAAATTAATTTTCCTGCTTTCAGTTCAATTCAAAGATTAACCGCTAAGAACCATATTAGTATGAAAAATCTAGCACTCTGAGTTGAGTATGGTGAAAAAACAAACAAGAGCTCAAGACAGGGGTCCCCACCCTTAAGAACTATGCCATTTTTTGCTTTTGTACTTTACATTACAATTTTCATCCCTTCTTCCAAGACCCGTAACTTTTGTATTTTTCTATTGTCATTGTTATATGGGGACTTGTATTTTAGCGCCATAAGTTGTAGTTTTGAGTTTCATAATTAATTTATACTATATAATATATTGAAGAAAATCAAAAGTGCTCTGAAATAGGAAAAAAAACACGTCCCAGCAATTTTTGGGGGTTTTGTTTTTTAAGTCTTCAATGACCTGACAACATTATTTTTCAGGTCATTGCAATCACAGCTTTACCAAACTTGCATTGTTTCTTTACAATGGTGAAAGAAAATTAGGAACTTTGTACAAAAGAATTAAAATTGATATGTGTTGCCATTTTTAGAGACTCATAGCTTTTTTATTTTGCTTGTTCTTTTTGTTTATCTACCTGGCTTTTTTATTCATATAATTTTGATGGTACATACATTTTGATCACTTTTTGCTGCATTTTTGGGGGGAATTTAAGTGACCAAAAAGACCAGTATTTTTTTTCATATGTCACTGTTCACTGTAAGAGATAAATATTTTTATACTTCTAAATATCGTCATCGTGAATGACAACAGCGTTTAAGAGTTTAGCTTAATGCAATCAGAGCCAGCTCTGATCTCATAAGCTACTATTAAGTGCTGGTACCTGTGCTGCATAGAGTGGGCTCAAGTCCTGAGCTCGTTCCATACAATGATTTCAAGGGCCATCATTAGGGGCAGGAAGACTAGGCATTTACCTAGGGCCCCCCGCTTGCTCAGGGTCCACCACCATATGGCCGCTGTGGAGCCCATGAGTCAAGGGAACCTGGCTTGGGAACCGGCCCCCCGCCTCAAATTCAACTGTATCGGCATCATAGATGACGATACAATTGAAATCAATGATGGAAGAAAGAGCACCAGAGGATTCTCCCTCTCTCATCATTCCCCCTCAACCTCTGAAGCAGATGTCACTTCATTGCTCACCGTGCTGTGCCGGACAGTGAAGCTGCTGAGACGTGCTGCAGAAAGAGTAGCAGCGGGGGAATGGGGAGAGGTAAGTATTGTATTTTATATATCAGTGAGTACATGATGGCCATAATCTGCAGGATTGTGGGGCTGCATTATACTAAATGGGGGCTGTTTTATACTCTATGAGGGGGCTGCATTATACTCTATGGCAGCTGCATTATACTCTGGAGGGTTACATTATACTCTATGATGGGGCTGCCTTATACTCTATGAGCGAGCTGCATTATACTCTGTCAGGGGACTGCATTAATCTCTATGAGGGAGCTGCATTAAACTCTATGAGGGGGATGCATTATACCTTATGAGGGGGCAGATTTATATTCTGGGTAGCTGCATTATACTCTATCAAAGTCTATGGGGTGCATTATACTATATGGGGTCTGCATTACACTACAAGGGGGCTGCATTATACTGTATCGAGGACTATGGGGATTACATTACACTATAATGAAGGATTTTATACTATGGGGAGTGCATCGTACTATATGGAGGACTATGGGGAGAGTATTAAACTATATGGAGGACTATAGGGAGTGTATTATACTAAATTGAGGGCTATGGGGAGCATATCATACTATATGGAGTGCTATGTGGCACATTATACTATTTGGATGCGTATGGGACACATTATACTATATGGAGGACTATGGGCTGTATATTATATAATATTGAGGACTATGGGGTGCATTATACTATGTGGAGGACTATTGGGTTTATTATACTAAACAACTAAAATGCTTCCTATTCATTGATTGATTGGATTGTTTATGCCAGAATAAAAATCATTGTTCTTCACAGCACATTGCCCAGTGAAAACTGCAGATATGCTGCTGATAACATGATACTGTATGTAAACAGATTGATCTGTCCCCCTCGGCTGGTGCAATATGTTAGAATTTGGGGCCCCACTTTAAACTTTTTCCCAGTGCCCCACTTTATCTCAAACTGACCCTGGTAATAGCTCACAGCTGTCGTACATGTATGGTGATCATCGTTAAGGGGTTAAAGTCCATTATTCTTTATTGGAATCCAATTAAAGTATAATATGGGATGAGTGAACTGTCTTTTCTCTCCTAGATAGATCTATATCATCCATTGGCTATCTGCTGCATTTTAAAATAGTGGTTGCTTTATGCATTCACACTCTGTTCTGTTAACGTGAACTAAATAGAGAAAAGGGAATGCTATTTTTTAGGACTAAAAAGCTGAAGCGTAATGCTGTCATGCTGTGAAGTGACTGGAACTGGCAGGTAAGCAGTACTTTTATACTGAAAGCACAAGTTGGAAGATATTTACTAGAACTTCATGAATATGCATCTATATTCCAATCATCCAAGCCAGGGACTTCAATTCTCAACTTCTTTGTCATATTTCTAGCGTAAAAAAGTGATATTTCAGGAGACCGCTGCAACCAAACAGAGATTGATATGTTAACTTGCACTGTTGAATGTGAGGATCTACTTTATAAGCCTGGAATACATAAATAAAACATGTTAGAGGAGCACAGCGGATTCATGCATCACTGCCTGGATTGCAGACAATAAGAATAAAATTCACTCAAACTGTGACTGTGAGCTGTGTCATTTTGAAAACACAATAGCTACTTTAGTTTAAAGTGGACCTGTCAGCCTGGCATAAAACCATACCAGCGTCTTTAAAACCTAAAATAACAATTTTGTCTAATTCTCTGAGCACAAAGGCAGAAGGAAAGATCCGTGACTACCGTTTTAGTTGCCGTCTCAGAACCAGAATGGTGACATTTCTATAATTGCAGTTTGGACCATATTTGGTGTTAAGGTCATATTCTACCATGAAAGGTAGTAAACCAGATCCACCAAAGATTTAGCACTTCTATATTGGAAATAATTTTTAGCAGGAATAAATGCACTCAGTATCTTATGTTGCAAAGTAAATGTACAAAATGATCGATTTCAGTTATAATGGCCATGAATTATATTATGTATTATAAAGACATTGTTTTTGCTTCCTATTTGTAAGGCTTTGATAATGCTGAATTCTATCCCTCTGTTGGCTATGGATCCAATAAAATTCGATACTTGCAATAGATGAATCCCGTTCACCACTCTGTTGTCCGTGGACACTTGGTGCAATCCTCCACAATGGTTGTAGCCATACAGAGATATATAAGAACCAGGGCACAAGACATCCTCCTTTTGATAACTCTATTAGTACAGAAAAATCACAATGTTTTGGCCACACAGGACCTTTATCAACCATTAAAATGCATAATTCTTTCCTTATAGCTTTATAAAGGCTCTGCGCTGCTGAAATGTTGGTGCTCTGGTTGCCAGATTTCTCTCTCCAATAAAATTCTAGTTAGAGATGAGCAGATTGATCAGTGGAAGGTTGTATTTGAATTGAATTTTCTGAAATTCGCAGGTACCCGCAGGTTCGAACAGTGATTCAATGTGCAAGGATCGTCAAAAATATGCCCAGCGCTTTTTCACTCACTGCTTAAGTGACCTAAGTGGGGTAATTAAGTTATGTGCGGCCCTATAATTCCCCTATAATGTCCTACAGCTACCACATCCCATGGTCTACCCAGGCAATAATGAGAGCTTAATCAGACATTAAAAAGATGGGGCTGGCCAGAGAGTGCAATTTTATGCTTGTACAGTGTAGAAATGAGAGGTCACAGCTCACGTAGTGATAGAAAAAGTCCCAATCAGATAGTGGTGTACTACTTCAGCATGTTAAACATAGGAGTGGTAGTCTCATTCTGTGATTAATAATCCAAAGAATTAATTAATATAGGGAAGTTCTCTATCTGTATAGTAAATCATTGTGACTGTGCTTTGATTGATCTGTGATATACTGCAGCAACACTGCTTTAATAACACCTTTTTATACTAGACACACTGCAAACAAGGAGGGCAGTATTAAGCCCCTTATTGCTAATTTTGCCACTAAATCCAAATCCCAATATCATGACTTTTGAGTCACAGAAAGTCTGCCTCCTGCTTTGTTAGATGGATAAGCCTTTTTTTTGTATTTTTTAAGCCAAAAAAAGAATCTCCAAAATCCGAAAATTTAAACACAGCTGTCTATCTCTCAAAATTAGCATGATGTAAAAAAGTATTTTTGTTTTGTTTTCTCACTACTTTGTAGAAATAGTTCAATATTATTCCCATACCTGTTTCCCAAATATCACTGTTGGTCATCATTGGTTACTAACCATTTTTCCCTAGCCAAATACATAGGTTGAGGTCACTTGGACATAAATAAGGCAGTGTTTGCATTAAACAGCTTAAAATGGGTTTAATACACCACTACTGTTACTGTTTGCCACTTGGGGTTGTTAGGGCAGGTTAGGATAGGGTATGGATTGGACTAGATGGACTTAAAGTCTTCCTTCAACCTTAATAACTATGTAACTATGTAACTATGGGAACTGAGAGTAGTAGACATACTACAGTGTTTTTAATCAATCAGAGGCTTTTTAGTAATTCAACTTTATACGAAAATATCGGCAAACCTGGTGAATTCAAATTTTAAATAATCCGCCCAACTGCAACAAGTCACCCCAAAGATAAACATTTCTAGTGTTTACATTTTTTTATTCATTTTAGAGTTCCATAATTGTGCCATAGCCATGCAGAAATCTTTCGTACCATACGATCCTTCTGATTTACATTACTTAACACCTATCCTAATCCTCTTGATTGATGTTTACTATTGGTATTGGTGTAATTGCCCATTACATTACATGAATAGCAAACAACAAGGCACTAAACTATTAATGGAATGTTAAGTTTTACTACAAAGCTTGGGCTTAACTAAAGCTTCTTCTTGACTTTTTACTTAGCAAGCACTTGAGTTGCCTGATGTTCAGGTCTAGGTCCTGAGACTCTCACAATTGCACAATAGATTTGAGAACTGATACGTTCAGAAGATAGGAGTTCACAGTTTCTGTCTGAGCACGTACACAGATAGGAATACAGTATCAATAGAAGGCATGAGCTTTCTTTCTTTCGCAATTAATTCAAATGCCTGCTCAATATTTAAAATCAAGAAGGAAGTTAGTTACTCTTTAAATCCATAATTATGTTTCTATTGCCTGTTACATTCAAATTTCAAAGAGATTTGTGACAGTTTTTGTGCATTTTTTAAAGTCTTCAGGCTTTTAAAGACAGCAAGCATATTAAAAAAAATAACTTCAATTATTCTTGAGCTTCTGTTTTAAAAATGATCAATATTTTACAATACAAGCCAGTGTGAAGGATAAAATGATGCCAGGAAGATACTCAGTTATCTTTTTGAGCATTTTGTCAGTATTTTACATTTCAAAAAACACTAAGTTTGTCTTAATTTTTTAATAGTGTTATAAGAATATGTGGAAAACAGCATTCAAAAAAGCTTTAAAAAAATTCTTATAAAGAATGCATGTCGGAAAAATGCTATTAAAAGTGCAAGTGAATTATTATCTAGATCATAACAAACATTAGATGTAAAATATTAAGAAAATACTTATTCTCAACTTAGTGTACTTATTCTCAACTTAGTGCTCACCTCTCTAGCCCCTCCACCTTTTACCATTCCCCTGATGTAATCTCAGCCCAATTTCTTATCAAAGTTGTTGAATGCTGAAAGGCTAGACTTCTCCACACTACACAGGGACTTTGATGTGGTCTAGTACATTTCTGGGGAACTGCCCGTAAAGTCATAACATCGTGATGTCACGACATGCACCTTGACCTTGCGTGCAAATGCTCAGAAACATCCCTGGCCTCAAAAGAGCCCTGGCCTAGCATGAAGAGTCTCAAGGTTTCAGCACTCGGTGGAGGTAATAGGAAGATGCACCAAGCACCATATTGTTGGTGGTGAAGAGTGGATTGGCTAAAGAGGTGAGCAGTGAAAGGGTATAAACTTTTTTTTATTTCTTCAACCCTTTGGTGGCCTTCTATGGTTAATCAAAATGGAAGCCTATTTTGGAGAATGTGGCTGTTTTAATATTTGAGTAGAATTCTATTTCACTAAAATATATTTGCTCACCTCTAGTCATGATCCAAAGCTTCCCAGCAAGATATGTATCCCATTTTAAACACTTTATGTGGTGGGCTATGATCAGCAGAATCAAAATGCTATTTACTGTGTTATAACACCTTGGTATAATAGGCTAGATGAAGGTTTTATGCAATATGAGTTACAGTGCCTTGCGAAAGTATTCGGCTCCCTGGAACTTTT
>VIAB01000001.1:1348482-1381374 GCA_009801035.1 Oophaga pumilio | reverse complement strand
ATATATTTTCATCTTTTACATTTTAAAAATTACAAAAAGGAAAGGTGGCAAATGAAATGTTTTGGCACCTTGCATGGTTAGTACCTTGCAGCATCCCCTTTTGCAGGTATCACAGCTTGTTAACACTTTTTGTAGTCAACCAAGAGTCTTTTAATCTTTGTGGGATTATCATCCATTGTTCCTTGGAAAATTCATCCAGTTTTCTGAGATTCCCAGGTCGTCTTGCATGAAATGGTATTTTTAGGTCTAGCCATGAATTTTCAATGGTGTTCAGATTGGGGGACTGTGAGAGCCATTGTAAAACCTTGAGCTTGTAACGTTTGAGGTACTCTATTGTGGATTTTGATGTACGTTTACAGCCATCATCTTTTCAACTTCAGCTTTTTACAGCTGGTGTTATGTTTGCATCAATTTCTTGAAATTTCATTGAATCCATTCTTACCTCTACCCCGTGACATTGGCTGCAACATAACCTCAAAGTATGATTGATCCACCCCCATGCTTAATAGTTGGCAAGATGTTCTTTTCCTGACATGCTGTGCCCTTTTTTCTCCACACATAATTTTGATCTTTGTGGCCAGACAGGTTTATTTTAACCTCATCGGTCCACATGGCTTGTTTTCAAAATGCATCAGGCTTGCTAAGATATTCTTTTGCATAAATTTTATGCTGAGGATGCAGGAGAGGTTTTCTTCTGATGACTCTTCCTTGAAGGCTATATTTGAGCTGCTGTCTCTGAATAGTAGAGCAATATACCACAACTCAAGAATATGTTAAATCTTTCTGAAGATTTTTTGCAGTCAAGTGGAGATTCTGATTTGCCTCTATAGCAATTATACAAGCAGCTACCACTGAAATTTTGCTTGGTCTTCCAGACTTCATCTTGACCTCCACTGTTCCTTTTAACTGCCATTTTTCTCTTACATTTCAAACTGAGGAAAGGGCATCTTGAAAATGCTTTCCTATCTTCTTATAGCCTTCTCCTGTTTTGTGGGTCTCCACCATTTTAATTTTTAGAGTAGTAGGCAGTTGCTTAGTAGATACCATGGCTGTCTTTTATTGGCACAAGGTTAGCAGAGACTGGGTTTTTGCAAAGTTGAGCAATTTGCATTACCTGACCATTCCTATCAATGATAGTGAACAAGCCATGACCCTAACAGGCTAATTAAGGTCTAAATCCTTTGTCAAACTTATCGGAGCACACAAATCTCCAAGGGAACCAAAAATTTTGCATCGACCCATTTTACTTTTTGTAATTTTTAAAAATGTAGAAGATTATTTTTTCTTTTGCCTGACATACAAAGGAAATGTGTCACCTTTAACTTTGGGCCTCTCAGAGATCATTTCATCTTCAACTTGCTTAACTATTCACAATAACAGGAATTTTGACTAGAGGTGCCCAAACTTTTACATGCCACTGTACAATGTCTCACGAAAAAAAATATTTTCAGAAGTTATCACAAAATAAATTGATGCATAGCCAATTTGAAAAGGTCAGGATCAGTAAAAACTGGTTGAAAAGGGTTAATCTGGTTAAAAGAACCAAAAATGCTCCAAGAACTAGCAGACCTAGTTCCTACATGTTCTTGGAAACATATCAGCTATATCAGATTAATATAAAAATGCTTGAATCTTCATGTTTCCTTCATGTCATACAAGTTGTTATCTTTTCCAAACTTCAAATGTTGTGTCTTACAGTGTACTCGACTTTGTTTAAACATATTGGGATGGAATATTGCCAAGATTAAGTAGGGCACTGCTATTTCCAGGTTTATAAACTTGCAGCTGGTTGATGTAGTGGTTGAGATCTTTGTTGAAGAGATTCCCTAGGTGATAACATTAATGTGAGCTCATTATAATCATAACGAGTATAGCCTATGTCGACATTTTATAATGGGGTAAAAATGAGGCGACAGGGACAAGAAATTATACAATAGGATGGAATTTTGCATGCGCACACAATAGCCCAACTCATCAATGAATTATTAGAATTTAACCAGTAGTAATTTCAATCTCCATAGTGTATAATTTTACAGATGAATTCTGTCATTAGTTCACAGGATGATATAATAATCTTTTTCAAAGGTTCATCTTTTTGCATGCCATGCACATATAGGAGTAATTTTTAAAAGGATGAATAAAGCTAGAAAATTATTTTTCTGCACATTTTCAATCTTAATTTTTAAAGGGGTTACCTGGGATTAATTTTTAATTCTTCTTAAGCTTTTAGATGTTAAAAATAACAAACACAGGAATAATACATTTCCTCAAGTCAATGAATACCTTTCTGGATCTTCTCTGGTCTTTATTGATTGGCTGACAACAGTTGTGCACATGACTGTTGCAGCCAATCACTGAGCTCAGAGATTCATGCTGCTTACATATGCAGCGCTGTTAAACCCAGTGATTGGCTGTAGTGGTGACATGTGCTGTAGTTCTTAAATCAGGACTAGTGATGAATGGACCAGTGGAAATTTGGGTTCATAGTGGTCAAACGAAATTTAGTCCAAAGTTTGGTCAGGTTACCAGAACTATAGCCGAACTTGAACCTGAACCCTGAATCCATAGGTATAAATGGAGATCCAAACTTTGGACCTGGAAAAAATCTCTCTTTTTCTTCCCCGAATTCCAAACCTCTAAAATGGACTTCCAGGAGAAGTCTATTTTTGGACTCCAGCTCATTTACAGTTCTGGTTCGCTCATCTCTAATTATGACTGCAGCCTGTTAACAAAGATCAGAGCTTCAGCAGAGAGGCATCGCTTGATGTGACCAGGTCATATGGAAGGCACGGAATATGTTGAGAAGAAAAGACTGAATTTGCAGAGATTTGAATTTGGAAAATATCTTAAACATATTTCGGAAATTATTCAGTGCTAATGAAATGTTCTATAGTTTGCTCTCCAGATACCAGAACATAATAAATGTAGGATGTAAAGAGAAAAAATATTACTCTAATACTCGCCTCACTGCGCACCTGTGCTGCCTCCCACAATGGTTTTCCTTTGGTTTGTCAAGCATATTTCTCATTGGGTGACAAACATTATAGTAATAAAGGGAATTATATTTTTTATTGTAATTCTTTTATAAAATATACTGTACTTCCCTTCAACTAAAAATCAAATGACAGGTACATATTTCATAATGGACAGACTTTGAATGCCCTTTGACAAGAGAACATATAAACTGTAAGTAAGCAAGTACATTATTTAATTAAAGCTTATTTCCTGAATTTAATAATTTCCACTTCTGGGTTTTATTGATCTGAGAAAAAGGCTTGACTCACTTCACTTGGCTCTACATTTGTTCTTGGAACACAATTTAAGAGTAAATAACATCTCACAAGTGGGACATCTGTTTATTGAATTGCGGCAGACAGACGGGGCAGCGCAAGACATTCTTATTGTATCACACAAAAGAGTCCAAAAATGTGCATTTCTTTGATTTCTGTTCATCATATCAAAATTACATCTTAAGTTTGTAAAATACTCAGATTCAAGGCTTCTTACCCATGGAGCTCTTGTTGGAACTTTGTGCCCTTGAGCATTACATTGTGTGAATAATTAAAAATTGGAAAAATTAGGAAAATATTTGAATTTTCTTAGAGTTCGGGAAATTGTCCAAATAGCGTATCACTAAAAAGACATAGTTGCGGCAGATGATATACTATAAAACTATTTTATGTAATTTAATGATCCTTTTCATTCAGCTGTGCAAAGTGTGACAAGGTGATCTGAATTATTTGGTTTCAATGTGTAAGGACTAAATTTGCAACATGTTTATTGTTTGCATTCGGGGTTTCTTAAACAAATAAAATTGAATTTCGGTACATAACAATTTCCTGTTTCCTGTTGTAAACGAAGTATACAATAAGCATTATGGTAAACCTGTTTATGTTTTCTTAATAAAATAATTATTCTGAATTTTCTGATTTATAGCTTTGTAATTTGTAATTTTTTCTTCCTAGAATATTAACTACAAAAGCTTTAAGTAAGGGTGAGAAGGAGGGAAGGATGGAAGGATGAAAGAAAGACAAATGTTCCTTTTTTTAACATTTTATTATCCAGAGTCAGATCACTATGTAAGGGAGAGGATCAACAATTAATAAAATAGGTGAAAAGCTGTTTTTTGTGTTGTTTTTGAGACCACCGTATGTCTTTAAAGAATCTTTTCCTCTCTTTTCATCAGAGATCGCATTACAATTTTGATAAAACAATAATGGAGAGTGGATTTTTGTACAATACATAGAAATTAAATTCAGTTAAATGTTTCTGATATGGCTGGACCTACTTCAGCAATTTCTGCCTTTATTGCTTGGCGCCAGTGCTGATGATGGAAGAGGTGGCTTTGTTGATATCACTGGGAGGTTTAGGCGCTGTCAAGCTAGGATTACTAGGTAGGGAGAATAGGTGTATGTCCAAAATTATCCTGAGAGCAGAAATCCCACAGCACTCACCAAGACATAATAGAATATTTTATTTCATCAGCGGTATACAAACATACAAATATATTTTTGGTAGATATGGAAGAGGAGATGATTTACAATAGAAGCAATCCCTTAGCAAAATGTATTCTCTTATATTTAAGATACAGATGACATATTTATTGTATGGTCAGGCACTGTGGATAAATTTAGGTTCTTTATGTTTTAATGTAACAGTAATACCAATACATCAGTATTTTTATCAGTATTTCAACAGTATCTGTATGCCAACACCAGGAGTGTCTCCAAAACACGCAACTGATGCCAAGCTTTTAATTATAGTTTTTCTATGTAAGTTCCATTCTTGGTTTTGGCATACACACAGTGATGTAAAATACTGACCAAATACAGGTTTGTGAATAAGCCCTATTATATATTTTACCAAGATTTATGGTGATAATCAGATTGATTAAGGACTTTCATTTCAGCCATTGAGCATGACCTGAACATGAGTCAGTTGGTCCATAGCACATGAGCTATTTGGGACCTGTAGAACTATGGAATGGAGAATTGCCGGAATGCCTTTCATTGTGGTGTTTTAGAATAGGTTTGCTGTCCAGCTGCTCAGCAGGTACAATCAGCACCCTGATGCAGCCTGTGGGGCAGTATCACACCCTATTTAAACTCCCAGCCATCTGTTGGGAGCTGCCAGTTATTGTGTTTAGTTCTCCTCATACATCTGCTAATAACCTGATTCTTGTCTTGAGTCTGACCTACCCATATTTTTCATACCTCCTGAATTTGGCTCCATTGAGTTTGCTTTAGACAGAATTTCTAGTATCTGACCTCAGGCTGCAGTTCTCTCTCATGATTCTGCCTTTAGTTCTGTGCTTCCAGTTACTGACTGGTCTATTTTGACTATTCTCTCTTCAGCTACTCCATGTATACAATCCAGGGTGACCCATTGTAAGTCCATTTTCCTATATTGGGGTTAAACAATGAAGGTTGATTTACCTCTTGGACCTGATAGAAGGAGAGGCTAGCAATAAATACTGTATGTTGCCTAATTGAGCTGACGTAACAGATGCACTTTCATAAACTTTAGAGAGAATATATTGGTTTTCTTTGGTAACTGATAAAAACTATATATATTGTAGCATATTTTTTTCTAATTGTTTATTCTTTTCTGTTACATGATCTTGTGGGTAATCTAATTGTCCAAGCTGCTTTACAAAAGTTTCAAAAAATTGTTTAACAGCTGTTACAGGGCTTGTAAAAAAAATTGCCTGCTGTTTTTGAAGGTTGTGGGCATGCTTTGTGACATTGGTAGAAGTCAATGAACAAGGAGGGGAGAAAGGAGGAGGTCTGCGGTGTTAGCAACAAATTGTTAATGGGTTACTCCTTTGTTATATGCCTTAAAGCATCAAAATATGGGTGTTACTTATACTTGCAATCATGCCTCATCTATAAAAAACATTCTATTGAGAGTGCCAAGGGACAGAGCAGAAACTTTAAGTTTTAAACTCTACCTGTCAATCAATGTGAGTTTTCACATAAGCTATTAGGTGCATGAATGTAAAGATTAGAACTATCTCAGGCCATTAAAATGACTTGTAGGCTGCAATTGTCAAAGTTCTCATGTTTGCAGGCTCTATCCCCAATGGTTAGTTATCCTAGTTATCCTTGAGCTAGTGGGTGGATGCTAAGTGCTAGGATGTTTCCCACACAGTAATTAAAGAAGAGTTCCTGATCCACTATACCATTGTAGCACATATTCAGAAGCAGCAGCATGGAGGATATTGTACTGCAGTAATCAGTATAGTAGTTGTGAATTTTAACTATGACGTGAGACAAAACACTCACTAGAAAGCAGTAGCCCATTTTGTGTATTTGTGTGATTCTTTCTAACTCTGCTCATGCTCCCTCTTTCACATTCCCTCTCCATGATAAGAAAAAAATATGCATTTTTACTTCTGCTATATTACAAAGTTTCTTATGGTTGTTCTTATAGTGAAATGGAAAACTAAAAAAAAGGAAATATCTGGATTTTTGAAAAGTTTGTTTAAGTTATTTAATTGATACAATTCTTTGCAGTTTGCAGGCAGGTTTTCTTGCATAACTTAAAGATTATATAGACATGCAAGTCATAGAAAGCTGAACAAAATGATACCTTGATATATGTGATCCAAAGTTTTATTCTAGAGATATCCTTGTTTTTCCTACATGCAAACGAGCTTATAAAAATTGTGGGCCAGACATTGAGATTCTGCCTCTGGAACTTAATATAAATGAAATGGGTAGTTACCAGTGTGAGACATGTAACTAACACAGAAACGTAGAACTGAATCTTTGTCTTCTTACAAACACATTTGCTGCAGCTCTCACAGCTCTGCTGTATTGCACCATCTGCCTGTGGGATGGAAGCTGAAGCACTGGGAGGAACCTGCAGTCAGTTATAATCACACACAGCTCTGCAGTGAGATCAGGAGAGTAGAGAATGGTCATTACACATCACATTGGTAACGTCCCCTCTTATTTAAAGTAAGCTCTGAATGCTGATTCTCGTGCAGATCAGTGTCTAGTCTAGCTTAATTAGACTCACCTTACTGACAGATTCTCTTTAAAAACTCTGTCTTCCTGTGTTGTACTTCTTAGTACATGCATCCAACTCTTGTGAAATTCCATAGAACTTCACTTTGTCTTTTCCTTTTTTTCTTCCGTTTTGTCAATCTTCAAACAACTTGCTCTCATTGAAATTTTGAACTACCAGCATTATGATTCAAGCTTTTGTTTGCACAAGATTAGATTACTGCAATTCTTTGTTTACAATCTTTCTCAATCTCGCATAAAGTGGCATGCAGCTCTGGCTTTAACCCTAATTCAGTTAAGCTTTTAGAGGATACATGTTTGTTTTCTGTGGGAATTCACTTTCCAATGACAATACTTGACTGGCTACAAGGTAAAATATTGGACTCCAATGTTCATTTCTAATTATTTACCTAACTCTGCTTCTGCTTTCTTATTTGTCTGAATTACTATTTATGTCGTTACTGCTTTTATCAGTTTTTTCATCAGTAATAACATGGTTATACACTTTTTCATCAGTAATAACATGGTTATACACTGATTGTTAAAACGTTTGTGTGCTACTTCACAAGTACAGAGCAGGCCATGGATATAATGCCATCTGCACAACAGCCATAGAAAGTAGTTGTACTAAATGTGTAAAATGAAGATTATGTTTGCAACTGCTTAACCTCCCACATTAAGAATCCAAGGAAAGACCATATTACTGCTATGGAACCCATGGAGAGGGGAGGATTGAGATATGAGCTACTGTGCAAGACTTCCCTCTCTAGAAGGACAATATTGTTAGCACCAAAGGGATTATTCCAAGGAGGATTATTCTAATGGTCAAGTTTAAAAGAGGGAAAGAACCTTCTGACCCTTCTCTCCAGGAATGTCGTAGAATCAGAAACATTTATACAGCTTATCTAGACTTAGACTAGACTTTCTTCAGGATGCATCTCTGCTCTGATTGAAGTAAGTGGAAGTTGAGCTGTAGTATTTGAGAATGGCGACTACACAGTGTATCTTGAGCCATTCTACCAGTAGCTGATTGGTAAGGGTGCTGGGTGTCAAATGCCAACCAATTTAACATTGATGACCTATTCAGAGGAAAGCTGCGTAATGAAGATGGACACCACGCACTGGAATAACACCTCTTGTTTACCATGGTAATCATCAGTAGGATGGCTCTGCTGACCTATTCGGAAGCGCCAAAGGATGAGTTACCAATACATCAGTCCTTGGACAACCTCATTTAGCTTAGAAATGTATCAGCTATCAACTTGACATGCCTAATGAGCTGCACAATATATCATGCTTTTATGAAAATGTTGGTGTATTTTGCACATAGATTTAAAGACTTGGATTTTTTAAAAAGATAATAGTACTCCCTGAATTAATTTTCTCAATAGCTTGCACACAGACACTGTTAAAGTTCTCAGCACATCACAACAATTTCCGAGAGGGTCCATTCCTACAATATAGAAGTGTGTTCTGGACCTATGTTCTACTGATAGGAGGAGTGAAAACAAATGGAATTGCACTCTATTGCATGATTAAGAAATCTAAATAATAATCGTATGTGTCCCTAACTTAATCTGCAATACTATATGATTCAGATGGTACATGTAGAAACTATAGCCGTTACAGATCAACATAAAAGTCAGCATTTCAAAGAAGAGAACTCCGGTCCTGCTCGCAAGCTTAGAATCTATGAAGAAATGGGGTTATGCAAAAAGAAACAAAGTGCTAGTAGTCTATGGTCCAACCATCTTGTAAAACAGTAAGATTTGTGCATGGAGTATGGGGAAAACTGTTAAAAGAAGAGACCCCCAAAAAAATTGCAGAGAGAAGTGAAGGAAAGGTAAATTAATGACTTTGATGGGCCTTCCCACCAGAATGTGTATTTTTAGAGCAAACGTAAAACTATGAATGTTACGAATTCCACTGCTTGCCTGGGGTAGAACATTCTATAGAACTAGTGCAGCTTCAAAACAGAAAAGAGAAATGGAGTAGCCATAAACCACAGGGTGAAGTAAAAACAAGAGTTTAATTAACAAATAAACATTAAAAAACCAAGTACAGAATATTTTTCGGTCATGAGAACAAAAAGGAGGAACAACCAATAGGAGGGGCAAACCATTATCATAGGTAATGTCATAGGGTAAGAAATACCCAGTAAATATCAATTCTTTAAGTGCCCAGTTCTACATATAGCTCAGTAGACCTGGATGAAGAAAGTGCATATGCATACAAATAAGTTACTAACAATAAGTATGGAGACGTGAGTTATATGCATGGAGTAGTGTCTTAATCAAGCCAAACAAGCGCTTCACAGCCTAAGTACCAAAATGTATTTTGACCATGTCAATTAAAAGGAATCTAACACTTACCCTTACGGAAGTAGTGGGAGTATCCCACACAGCCCCGACGCACGTTTTGCTACCGCTTTTTCAAAGAAAGGTGTTTCAACTAGTGCAGCTTCAGTAAAGTCTTGGTGAAGGGAGAGATTTGTTGAGATTATGCAGGATGTTAGGCTTAGATCATTAGCAGAACAGGGAGCATGGCTATTGTCATACACTGAAATTACAGGGAAGATGTACAATGGAGGTATATGTGAATGTAGGCAATAAATTTAATTATTTTCTAAAGTGAATGGACACTCAGTGACTGGCACAGGGTAGAGGCATCAGAGAAGCTGTGGGAAACATGCTGTATATAAGTTTGCTTATATAAAACAATATAACTTTAATGATACAAATGTAACATTAAAACACAAGGCTTCATAAGAGAGGTCTGAAATGCAGCAGAATATTCAACATTTTCAATAATAACCAATTTTAGATCTCCACTCTGATCGCCATTTATTTTGTTTCTAGTTATGATTATGCTTTTTTGAATCTATATGGCTATATATATATACAAATATATATATTTTACAGTATATATAACTGATTGAGATATACATATATCAGTCATTTATGAATGCATGTTAATAAATAACCCACATTATTTAGCTCTGCCCATAGGGAGAAGAAAAGCTACAAACTCAACTCACTGATTATTTGCAATTTAATTACATAGTTAGTACTGAATATGTTCATGATCCTGGAGAAAAAAAGGAGCAAAAAAAAAACATAGGGCTTCACTTATTGTGGTCATTTAGGACCATAAATAAGGAGGCAATCTGTTTTCTCTTGACTTTTGGTTAGTAAACATTGATGTAACATACTGCATTTAATTATTAGGATAATCCTGTAAAACAGTGTAGAGAAATCACAGATGGATTGCAGGACACTTGGTTCCACAATCAATAACAACATATTAATATTAAGAGTGAAAATTGATGTTTACAGTGGCCACAAAGACAGAAATTCAGTTAAAGCGTTAGAGATGACTGGTCCGTAGCTCTCCATAAAAAAAACTCATCATATTCATCCTGATAATTCCTCTGTTTAAACTTTCATACCTATCTAATAATGCCTATATATACATTATGTGGGGAAGGAGTGACTTGGCGATATATACTATGTGTGGAGGACATGGCTTTATATTCTACATAGGAGCGAAGGGGGACTCGTCTATATATGCTGTCTGTGAGGGAGGGTGACTTGGCTATGCATTTATATATGGTTCATGGTGGCCATGCCTATATATTCTACATATTTGGAAGGATGACTTGTCTATGAATAATACATGTAGGGAAAGTAGACATGTTTATATATGCTAAATGTAGAGGGAATGCCTATGCATGCCCATATGTCTACTAAATCTATATATGATATGTCTGATAAATTAAGACAAAGTGAACATAGCCTAATAATGTTAAAAATGGATCATACATGGCCGGCATCCTTGTGTTGTCTGTGATTTTCACAGACCTATAGATGTACAGTATAGGTAGATTTTGATCAATGAATTGCATAAAAAAATCACAAATCTTCAATATTTTTTTTTCAAACACACAGTCCACAGAAAAAAGCAAGAAAACTAAACAAATAAAAAAATAGGAACATGTGAATAGCACCATAGACTATAGGGTATGCCATATTAAACAATATCGCTAACGGGATCGCTAAAAAACGTCACTATTTAGCGATCCCGTTAGCGATGTTGCTGTGTGCGGCAGCTTCCGGCGACGAGCTTCCTGCTGGGATCTCGCTCGTCGCTGGAAACGATCCGGACCCTTTTTTCTCGTCGGCGCTCCCGCGGCGCTCCCGCTGGGTGAGTATGTAATCGCTGTGTGGCACCTTTTCTTAGCGATTTAGTGGTACTTTTGTACCGCTAAATCGCTAAGAAGATCGCTAACGGCGATAGCGCCGTTAGCTATATCGCTATGTGTGGTCCCACACTAGCGATATTAAAACGATCCCGCTAGCGATCTCATTAGTATGCGACGCTAACGAGATCGCTAGCGGGATCGAGTAGTGTGGCAGTACCTTTAGAGTATGCATTCTAATGTACACTGCTCAAAAGGGAACACTTAACACAATGTAACTCCAAGTCAATCACACTTCTGTGAAATAAACGTGTCCAGTTATGAAGCAACACCGAGTGAATCAATTTCTCCTGCTGTTGTGCAAATGGAACAGACAACAGGTAGAAATGATAGGCAATTAGCAAGACACCCCTTATAAAGGAGTGGTTCTGCAGGGGGTGACCACAGAACATTTCTCTCCTATCCTTTTGACTTTTGTTTTGGTCACTTTTGCATTTTGTCAATGCTCTCACCCCTAGAGGTGCAGTAGCATAAGGCAGTATCTACATTCCACATGAATTGCTCAGGTAGTGCAGCTCATCCAGGATGGCACAACAATGCGACCTTTGGCAAGAAGGGCAGCAGTGTTTGTCAGCACAGTGTCCAGAGCATTGAGCAAATACCAGGAGACAGGCCAGTACATCAGGAGATGTGGAGGGGGCTGTAAGAGAGCAGCAACCTAGTGGCAGGACCACTACCTCCACCTTTGTGCAAGGAGTAACAGGAGGAACAGTATCAGAGGCCTGCAAAATGACCTCCAGCAGGCCACTAACATCCGTGTGTCTGTTCAAATTGTCAGAAACAGACTCTATGAGGGTGGTGTGGGGGCCCAACGTCCACAAGTGGGTGTTGTGCTTACAGCCCAATACTGTGCAGTGTGATTGACATTTGCCAGGAAAATCAAGATTGGCAGATTCGATATTGGCGCCCTGTGCTCTTCACGGATGAGAGCAGGTTCACACTGAGCACATGTGACAGACGTGATAGAGTCATGAGTCACCATGGATAATGCTCTACTGCCTGAACATCCTCCAGCATGACTAGTTTGGGAGTGGGCCAGTATGGTATGGTGAGGCATTTCTTTGGAGGGCCACACAGCCCTCTATGTGCTAGCCAGAGGTACCCTGACTGCCATTAGGTACCGAGAAGAGATCCTTAGACCCATTGTGAGACAATATGCAGGTGCAGTGTGCCCTGGGTACCTTCTGATGCATGACAATGCTAGACCTCGTGTGTCTGAAGTGTGTCAGCAGTTTCTGTATGATGAAGGCATTGATGCTATGGACTGGCCTGCCTGTTCCCCAGACTTAAATCCAATCAGGCACATCTGGGACATCTGCCAATGCCACGTTGCACCACAGACTGTCCAGGAGTTGACTGATTCTTTAGTCCAGGTCTGGGAGGAGATTCATCAGGAGAACATCCGCTGACTCATCAGGGGTATGCCCAGGCATTGTAGGGAGGTCATACAGACACGTGGACCCACACACACTACTGAGCATTATTTCCATGTCTTGAGGCATTTCCACTGAAGTTGGATCAGCCTGTAGTTTGATTTTCCACTTTGATTTTGAGTATCATTCCAAATCCAGACCTCCATGGGATATTTATTTTGATTTACATTGATCATTTTTATATTTTCTTATTCTCAACACATTCCACTATGTAATGAATAAATATATGCAACTGGAATGTTTCATTCAATGATATCTAGGATGTGGTATTTTAGTGTTCCCTTTATTTTTTTGAGCAGTGTATATAAAAAAACATAGCTAGCACCTGTATGTAAAAAAATAACATTTGAGTGAGTTTGCTTGAATAAGGCCATAGTTCACAGTCCATTTACGAACTGGACTGCAATGTTTGAACTGACTTCGGATCTCGTGAGTCGTGACCCAAAGTCAGCAGCTTCATTATTGCCTATTAAGTTGTTATGCTCAGATCAGTAGACCTTTGGTTGGTCCATACGTTACGTGAACTATAACTATCAAAACCAAACCTGAACGTTAGAGACGAGTAGATCAGATTAGAATACAGCTATTAGGGTGACTTGAGCAGCAACTTCAACGTTTTGCTCTTAAAGGGATTGTCAGTTACTGGGACAACCTTATCTTAATCACTATGTTTCCCCTCAGTAAATTAATAACACCTATACTCACGTCCAGTGCCGATGTCATTCCAGCAATGTCAGCATTTGTTCTCTTGGGGCTTGCGTGACATTGTTATGTCATGCTGTCCCTTTTGCGCCCAATCAACAGCCACTACACTGACCTCTCCTTTAGACATAATGGACATCTAAATGTTAATTACGTTAGTAGTAGGGGTCAATGAAGTGGCCGCTGATTGGCCGCAGAAATTAAGTGACACATATATAGTATGAGTATAGGTGTAATTATTTTACTGGGGGGAAAACATAGTGGATGAGAAGAAGTTATTGAAATAGTGGACAATCCCTTTAAGCATGGTCACAGGGGTATATGACCGTTGAATAATTTGGGGCCCATCATTTTCTGATGGCTACCCCATATAAACATACATTATTTTTCCCAACCTCTGACTCACAGATGTTAGCTATGCATTGGCTCTACTTCACCATTATAAGCAATTGCAGCTCATCTTAAATGACTAATTTGATTCTTGAATGTAGTCTATCAGCAAAAATGACTGTTCAAACCAAGCACATTGGCTTGGCTAGAAAAATTTTCTACACCTTCCCGCCTACTTTTTTTCCATCCATCTTGACCCACTTCTTCCTTGATTGGAACCAGAGAAGGAGCCAGAGAAAGGGCAAAGAGAATTGAAAAATAAGTTGCTGAGAAGTTGCCGTGAAATAACTGACCATGCCATGGGTGCACTGAGCGCCTGTTTTTGGTTTAATCAGTCATTTTGTGCTGACAGACTCACTTGAAACTACAGCTCTTTCCATAAAATGTGTTTTATGCTGTAGTTTGGCTTATTCGGGATAACTTCTGCGTATAAACACAAGCTAACTGGATGTTCAAATGATACTGAATACTGAAAAAAAAGAGAAACAATATTCCAAATGGCCTTTAATACACTAAGAATGACCTTTAAAAATAATATGGCACATAACAGTTAAATAGAGAAACTGCGGTGGTGAAACGTGAAGATCTAAAACAGCAGTAGGATCAATTTTAGACTGTATAATTGGTGAAATGCATTGTGAGTCTCCTATTAATGGCCATGAAACCTCTCACAATGAACAAACGAACTTGATGTGTCAAATGATACAATAGATGGAGCTGCATCTGTGTAATGCAATCATCCCTGGTTCACAGGTTCAATTCTTCACTTCTCTGATATAAATACAAATTGGCACAAAGGGCAAACCATAGACCAGAAATTCATGAGCTTACGTAAATCATAACATTTAAATCAGTATGGTTTTTATTTTGCTGATAGTTTCAGTATTTCTATTTAAAAGGCTCTGGAACTTACTAGTATTCATCTTTAACAATTTACTATATGATTATACCATTATACCAGTACTAAGAATTTCATAGCATTTTTATTCTTTGTTTTATAAAATCATTAATAGGTGTAAACATTAAAAAATGAGGGAGTTCTGCATAAAGAAATACTCAAGTAATGTTTACAGTGATTGATTATGTTTTAACATCTAGTCAAGTAAGTTTCATTAAAGTATCCCCAAGGCTACAATCATGCATGTATTGCAAGTGCAACATGAGAACAGTACAAGGGATCCCCCAGAGAGATTTCTCCAGCGATAAAATCAATGACATCCATTTCCCCCAGGGACATTGATGTATAATGTCCTGTGGAAATTGTACCAAAGGATGAGAACATGGGTTTCTAGCAGACACAAATGTGTTATAAACTATTTCAGATTCAGTCTTTTTGTGGGTAGTAAACATGTAAACTGAAAAGCTTTTGAAGGTGGGTATATAAACTAAATTATTTGAATTACCAACAGATAATTTTTCTGTATTGTCAACATTTCTAATATAAAGTTGGTTACAATTCACTACCAAAGTGCTGATCTCCGGAAATATTGCTAGTAACAAGGGAAAAATATGTGTTGTATGCTTCGGATCTAAGGAGTAACATTTCTCCTTGTGAAGAGTGACATGCTTGCCATGTCAGTGTAAGGAGACTTATACGCCATGAAATGCTCCGAGAGAGGAAGAGGACTTTAACTTTACTGCCACCTATTGGAAGAAGCAATCCTAAGGAATTGGAACTAGGTCACCAGATATCCTCGTTTGGTAAATTTATTGGTACAGAAGTATCAGAATGTTTTTAGCTACACAGGGCCTTTATCAAGCCATAAAAAAGAGAGATATGTATTTTTTTTATGTACCAATAAAGTTAACCAAAGAAGGACATCTGGTGTCCTGATTCCAGGATTTCTCTCTACTGCTACAATCTTGTGGAGGGTTGCACCAAGTGTGCATTGACAGTAGAGGATTGCACCAAGTGTGCATGGGCAGTAGAGGATTGCACCAAGTGTGTATGGACAGTAGAGGATTGCACCAAGTGTGCATGGACAACACAGGGGTGCACGGCACTCATCTATTGCAAATGGAAGAAGCAATCCTAAAAGCCAATATTGACCCTTTAACAAGCTTTATCAAATGACTTAGGATAAAAGCCAAACCAGAATCCCAGTCAGAAGCCTCTCATACAGCCAAAACAGATCTCATACTTTACATGGATGAGGGGCAACACCCAGAAACATCATACTTGCAAATTGAAATTCTGGTTTGGCTTTTATCCTAAGTCAAGTGGCAAAGCTCGTTAGAGGGTTGATATTGACTTTTAGGATAGCTACTTCCAATAGGTGGTGCTAGTGTTCAGGTCCTCTTCTTATCTGAAGAGGCAATTTGTATGTTAATACGCTTTACATTTCATCCAGGGATGTATAGTGAAATGTATATATTTGCATAACATATAATGCTGTTTGAAATAATGTGTCATTGTGCTATAACAAATATTTGGTTCTCTTCATACTGTATCGTGATGTAAACTCTGACATATATCTCCAATTAAAGATTAAGCATAGAAATAGGTAAACATAGGCATACATTAGGCATTGATGTTTTTTTTTGCCGAATTGCTCTGTAATAAAGGATGTATTCTACTGTGCTATCCAGTTTGGTTAAAATATTACAACAAAATTGGGATTTTCAAGCCATTCTGGATGATTCTACAAGGGCTTTGGAGGAGATAATGTAGTAAGAAATATGATGATCGAATTTGCTGAACATCAAATTTGACAAATTTTCTCAAAGTTGACCTAGAAATTCAATTCACAATGCAAGCCAAATGTGAAGAGTCTCTGACTAAAACTCACACAATGTCATGTTGAGCTTTGCCCTACAACGTCTGGATGCTGAGAGGCTTATTCTGCACTGGACATGCTGAAAATGCTAAAACACATAGGCATAAGAGTAAATCAAGGTGAAGCAGGGCTGTACAGCAGGACAGGTGGGGTTGACATAATTTTTAAAACATTTTTTTAACTTACTACACATTTATTATACACAGGAAAGACCTCATAGCATAATAAGGCACATTTGATTCATAACAAATAAATTCAATATGAATCAAATGTCCATAGAATTTGAGCAAATCTTCCGATTTTGAATTTGGGCAGATTAATTTATAGCTAATTTGATGCATCCTGACCCAATAATGTACTGAATGGATACTTTTGGTATAATTGGGTCAGTAGGTCCCTATAGATGTGTTCAGTGTTTTCTTGGTGACCTTTCCTGGTAAATACTGTGCTATCCTACCTAACAGTATTCTGTTTTCAGCAAAAAAATTAATTATATTGTGAAACGTCTACAGTTTTTCAGTATATTATTTGTATCAATTCTTCACAGACCTCTGCTTTCATTCTTTACTTCTCGAGTGTAAAAAATGCTTGCACAGGTACATGGCTTGTCACAGTTACAGCATAGCTATCCAAGATCTTGTAATGGGTATTGCATCAATGTAATTATAATATAACCAGATATTAATTTCTTTAGAAGTAAACAATGGCAAATCCCATTTACAGATTACAAGTTCAGATCTTAAAGGGAATTTGTCCACAGGATTTCGCACCCCAAGCTATTTATATACACATACATTGAGTATAATGAGTATAAATGTAGGGCCAATTTTCACAGTGAATTACGAAAAAAGTGTAGTAAAGAAATGTGCAAGGCTCAACGTATGAAAAGAGTACATAGCTTTAATTTTTATTATTACACAACATTATAAATACAAAAAATAAGCATAAAAGTAAGATAATTCAAACATTACAAAGACAGGTGAGTAATGACACTGACAAAGTATAAAAGTATAATGCAGATCAAGTAAGAGAAATGTATGAAATATAAATTACAATATTTAAAGTCATAGCATTGAGGACAGATACTCAAATAACCATGTAAGTCCAAATTAGTGAATGTAGGACAGATAATGATGGGATCCAAAGATGTCACATAATGGTAAAGGAGCACAGTGGCTCAACAAAGACCTCAACTAGGAAGGAAAATGCACCCAGTGGACGTTTCGCATCAAGCCTAGTCAGGGTGTGTTTTGAAAGTTTACAGTCCAGGCTACTTACATGCTACTGCACCAATCACTCATATGAAAATATTTAGGTAATCAAGAACTCACTAGTTTGTATTGCAGATCAGCAGTGGACAAAACTTGTGCCAGAGTATATAGTGCCTTTACTCACCTACCTATGGAATTTTTTAATTGTCTCACTTTGTATGCTTAGCTTATTATTTTTTACAAGTTTGTAAGTTTCTCTGTTTATATGTGCATGTAGCTCTTCCAAAAGCAAATCCAACAATGACTTTATATGGACAGTTCTTTCCTCTGCTACTGAGAAATTAGCGTTTGAATTGACATGCAAATGCCATTTGTAGATCTGAAGCCTCTGTCACTACAGCTCTATTCCCAACCCAGTGTCGCTTCCTCCTGCTTGACAGATGGGTCTTTTGCCTGAAGTCACATAGCATAGAGGCTGTCAATCAAGCAGGAGGTGGCCGTGCTGAGCGGGGAATAAAGCTGGAATGACAGAGGCTTCAGATCTACAAATAGCTCATAAGCCTCATTTGCATATTAATTCAACGCCTGATTTTTCACTAACGGGGAAACGGACTGACCATGTAAAGGTATTGCCGAACTTTTCTTTAAAAGAGCTCCGTGCACATCTAAAGTATTTTCGAAGTTAAATCCTGTGGAAGGATTCCCTTTAAAAACTGAAAATGTAAAAGTGTATTAGAAAATTGTATATTAATCATTGTGCAGTGGGTAAGTTACAATTGTTATAATGCAAACACTTTTATGAAGTTCAATGGTGTAAAAAATTCGAAAAAACCCTAAATATTTTGGGATTTATTTTTTCAACTACTTTTTGATGTTAACTAAATTATGAAACCGATTCTGGAAAATGTGTCTGCGGTAAATTAAAACCAATATTTCAATATTGTTTACTGTGAAAGATCCCAACCATACTTTTAAAGTAACATACTTGAGGGCTTTACCCAGAGGATTATATCCAAAACTTATTAAAGCAAGAATGATAATTTTCCTATTTATAATGCATTGATTTTGCATTCCATTTAAATATTTTACAAACTATTTATCATAAATCTGAAAGAATTATATTTCAAAGTGCATTTTGCATGAATCTATCTGATCTTAATTCATTGGGGTCAGGACTGCGATCATTCAAACCACTCTTATCGGAGATCATCTAGCCATAATGGAATGAATAGTCCCGCTCAGAGCATCAAAAGAAAGGCACAACAATATAATTAAGGCAAACAATCTCTGATTGCCTTTTTTGTCCTTTGCTTCATTTTAGACATCTTGCTTGTCAATCTTTCCTTGTCGAATGAGCAAGTTTCCTGTATCATTACTTCGAAAGCCTAGAAGTCGTTACCATTAACACATTTCAGTATGTGCAGTAATGAACAAACGAAACATAAAAAGAGAATACTGAATGTTGCCTTCCTCGGATAACATACGTCTTAATAATCTTTTACTATGATTTGTATGAATACCCTTTTTTTTTTTGCTTGTCGTAGCAATTTAAGAAAATGAAGACTATTAAAAAGAGGCAGCTTCAACATGAACTTTTAGTGAAATCCCAATGCTTACGGGAAGCGACTTGCTTTCCAGAGACTGTAAAGAAAAGCACTCTTGGCTTGCAGTTAATTACCAGGGGTGGATGCTATTATGTTGCTTGCATACGTTACCTTGGATGGTATAATACATTGTAATAAAGAGATTATTTGTCACTTCAGTGAACCATGGAAAATACAAGGGAAATGGTATTGTACGGCATACAGGGCATGCTGTGCGGCATTATAATCGCCTCAGTCTGATAATGTCATGGGGCGTTATCATTTTATGGTAAGATTGCAGTTTACCACAAGGGTCTATATTGTAAAAATTAAATGAATTACAGTGATTTAAGTCATTGTTTACTACATGTTAATTCATTTTTAGGTTGGTATGCTCTTTAAATGTTGATTTTTGCATCGTTTAGACAACTTCTTTACATAGTTACATGAATTTTAAAAAAGACCTAGGTCCATCAAGTTCAAGTTCAGTTTCTCCACTAATTGTTCATTTTGTCACTAAATTAACTATAACCCGCAATGTTATGTGTACTGAGGAAATCGTCCTGCCCTTTTTTTAAAAGCAGTCATAGAGTCGGCACTCCAATTTTTGACTTATCTAACTGTAAAGATCTCTTTCCTATTTAGCTGTTGGAATCACCTTTTTAACACCCATAATGAGTTCCCCTGGTCCTTAGTATGGTCCTTGGAAGGAGTAAGTAATGTGCCAGTCCTCTGTACTGACCACATATAAATTAGATCCCCCCCTGTGAGATATCTTTTTTTCTAAGCTAAACAAGCCCAACTTTTCCAACCTCTCATCATATGAGAGGCCTTCCATCCCTTGTAACAATCTAGTTGCCTGCCTTTGAGCTGTCTTTAATTTCTGAAAGTCCTTTTTTAAACGTGGAGCCCAAAACTGGATAACAATATGTTGGGATTGTGGGATTTTATCTCTCTTTTTGTACACCCTAAAATCTTGTTTGCTTTTGCTGCTGCTCCTTGACATTGAGTACTGCTGCTCAGCTTACTTGCAACCAGAATACCCAAGTCCTTCTCCTGTTCTGTAGTCTCAAATATGTTCTCATTTAATGTACAGTATATACAGCAATAGTATTACTCCATCCTAGGTGCATTACTCTACATTTATCAACATTAAACCTCATTTGCCTAGTGTTTGCCCATTCAGATATCTTATCCAGATCATTTTGCAATTTTGCAATGTCAAGGTCAGATTTTAGTATCCTATATACTTTGCTGTTGTCAGCAAAGACTGACACTTTAATCTCAATCCCCTCCAAAAGGTGATTAATAAAGAGATTAAAAAGAATCGGTCCTAGCACAGATCCCTGCGGTCCCCACTGATGACTATATCCCATTTAGAGAACATAACATTTATGATGACTCTTTGTTTCCTGTCATTTACCAATTTCTTACTTATCTGCATATAGTTTCCCCCAGTCCTTGTTTCTGTAGCTTCAGTATTAGGCTGTTATGTGGAACAGTATCAAATGCCTTTGCAAAGGCCAGAAAAAGCACATCAACCGCATTACCAACATCCGGATTTACACTTACCTCTTCATAGAAACCCAACATGTTAGTTAGACACTACGTATTTTTCATGAATCCATGCTGGTTGTCAGTTAATATATTATTACCTACAATATATTTCTGCAAGTCATCAATTATAATAAAACATGATGGATGCAAACAATGCCCAACAAACCACATTGACCATGAGGATGAACCGCATGGTTAGGTTTTCATTAGATTGTCATTTAAAAAAATGCAGCAAAACTAATGGAGCTTATTAAAAGAAGCTCAAATATAGATGTGAAACCATATTTTCTTAGCTGGATACTAATTATTACTAGATTATGTAAATTATCATCTTAAATAAAATCATAGCATTATAGAATGTGAGAGTTCGAAAGGACCTCCAAGGTCATCTTTTCCAATCCCCTGCTCAATGCAGGATTCACTAAACCGTCTCAGACAGATGTCTGTCCAGCCTCTAAAGGCTTCCATTGAAGGAGAACTCACCACTTCTCGTGGCAGCCTGTTCCACTCATTGATCACCCTCACTGTCAAAAAGATTTTCTTATATCTAATCTGTATCTTCTCCCTTTCAGGTTCATTCCATTGCGTCTCATGTTTTCATGTACAAATGAGAATAAAGATGATCCCTCTACACTGTGACATCCTTTCAGATATTTGTAGACTGCTATTAAGTCTCTTTTTATTCTTTTTTGCAAGCTAAACATTCCCAGATTCTTTGACCGTTTGTCGTAGGATATACTTAGCAATCCGCTCACTATCCTGGTAGCTCTTCTCTGAACTTTCTCCAGCTTTTCAATGTCTTTTTTAAAATGTGCTGCCCAGAGCTAGACACGGTATTCCAGATGAGGCATGATATAGGAGGAGTGGAGAGGCATAATTACTTCATGTGATCTAGACTTTATGCTTCTCTTAATACATCTTAGAGCTGCTGCATCACTCTATTGACTCATGTGCAGTCTGTGATTTTTTAGTATACCCAGGTCTTTTTCACATGTGCTGTGATTTAGTTCTATTCCTTCCATTCTGTAGATGTAATTTTAGTTTTTCTTACCATTGAAGATTCTTGCATTTCTCCCTGTTAAATACCATTCTTTTAGTCGCTGCCCATTGATCAAGCTTATCTAGACACTTCTGAATAATTTCTCTACTTCTCCTATCTTTGCATCATCTGCAAATTTGATCACTTTACCTTCAGTTCGCTTATCTAGATAATTTATAAAAATGTTGAACAACAGTGCGGCCAGGATAAAGCCTTGTGGTATCCCACTTGACACACTGTTCCAATTGAATTTGCAACCATTTATTAATACTCTTTGAGTATGATCACTGAGCCAGTTATGAATCCACCTAAACATTGCCTTGTCAAACTCATGCTTGGTCATTTTTTGCAATAAGGATAGTATGAGATACTTTTATGGAATGCTTTGCTAAAGTTGAGATATACTATATCTATCACATTTCCCTGATCTACCCAGTCAGTGATTCCATCATAGAAGGAAATTAGATTAGTCTGGCATGAATTGTTTGCTAGAAACATATGCTGGGTCTGGTTAATTACTGTGTTCTTTCACTTTCTTTGTGTACTCTAGGATGTCATTCATCTGGACCAGGAAATTTAAATTAATTTAAATTAGCTAAGTTTTTTCTCACATCTCTCTTTTTATAGATAGTGTGGATTCTTTTATTCCTTCAATGACACCATGAAGATCAGTTGATGTTACAAAACGGTTTCTTAGAGAACACAGATGCAAAAGAGAAATTTAAAAGTTTGACCTTCCCAACATCATTTTTAACCACTTTACCCTTTTCATTCAGTAAAAATTCTATAACATCTTTGACTTTTCATTTGCTTATGACATACCCCCAAAATCCTTTTTTACTGCTTTTAGTTTCCCTTACAAGCCTCACTTCATTACTTGCTTTAGCTCTTCTAACGCTTGCCCTGTATTCCTTGCAGACAGTCTTTTGTCACAGTATACAATTTGTAAAATACTTCTTTGCTTGGTGGACAGCGCACCACTGCACCCCAGCAAACCAGCTTGTCAGCAGAAAATTATTGCCCAAAGCCAGCACAGGTGTGTGGTGCAACCTTGGTTTGGCCAACCAGTTCACTGCATCTCCCCACCTACTTGTTTTCCATCTGTTGCTACATCCTCTTCCTTAATTGACAGTACTAGTTTTACTGGAACCTCAGGAGGGTAGACATAGTTGCAAAATACATAATTGGGAAGGTGCATGAACTGTTCAGCCATGCAAAGGGTTCACCGGGCACCTGTGTTTTGTTTGAACAGTCATTTTGTGTTGACCGATTGTCTCTCGTTATCTTTAATGTAGCTATGCAGATTTACAGTATTCAATACTCATATATTCAGTGTCATAATTTATGTTGTGGTAGGCAAGCATGAATATAATTAGCTCAGTTTGTTAGAAGATATTTTATATCTCCCAAGAGAGCTGACAACCTCCCAACACAATTTGTTTCGGGAATAGTTGTTTGAAACATAGATCTGCTTGGTGGCACCCATGCTGCCATTCTGAAATATAGATTGAATATATGACCTGAGCAACTATAAATTAGAACAAGTTGGAAAGGAATCTGAAGACAATAGACAATAAGTTGTGACTTTATATATTACCATTTTAAGGAGATATGCTTATTTACAACCATTATTCTATGTCTTTGTAATACTATGTCAAATAAATCTCTGTATATCTTCTTCTAAAATTGAGGGCACACAGACGTACATAGACTACCATGGGTACCATATTACATCTTTGCACAACACGAAAGGTAACATGAAGTTCTTAGTTCAATTCTATTTAGTTATACTGTCTTGTAGCCAGAAGCATACTTGGTGTCACTTAGAAGGTCATCTGACAAAGATTCCTAAGCATTGAATTTCTATAGCAGAAGTTGAGCATCTTGAAAATACAATGAACAAAGAATTAGTAGTATTTCTAGAATTTCATGTTCACCGAGAAGCCAACATATTTTTGATAAAGCAGAATTGCAGAGAGATAAACTTTTGGTCTAATGCTGAAGGTTATGAAGACAGAGGAAGTCATTACCAATACCACAATCAATAAAAAAGCCTTGCAGCAAATATGGTAGAGCCGAGAACACTTATTGATTTGGAAGCTGTTTGAAATAGGCTCCAGGGTATTCTAAGTGCTGAACTGAGGCTCGAAGCAGTAAGGGTCAGAGGCGTCTCTGGAAATAACAAAATCATGACTTCAGGTCACTTTCTGTTGCTCTGAAATGCTTACAAAAAACTTTATATTTGGCACAATATAAAGATACCATATCACCCAAGATGCAGAAAGAAACTTAGTATATCAAAGTGTTATAACTTAGGTCAACTTTTAGTCATATTTTGGGTCACTAATAAAGTTGATGCAAATTTTTCACAGAACTCATTCAATAAGCCACAGCAGTAGTCTTTGGCCTTGGATGCCGTCAAGTAAGAGGCAGTATTCCAACTCTAGGGCAGAGCAACAGACCACTATCATGGCTGATGAAATGGGACATGAAAATTCACACCAAATCTTGTCACTTGTACAGCATTTATGATAACTTGTAGAGCCAATCATGAAAATATCATTTATTTAAGGATTTATTTGTAAAGTTTGGAGCCAGGTCAGGAAGAGTTAACAAAAAACCTAACATTCGAAAAACATAAAATGTTGCGGAACCAAGATGATACGGCACGCATTCACATGCCATGCATAATTGGGCCAATAGACCTATCCCAGTGTGAAGCAGGACAAATGAGATATGCACAGATAGGGAAGGCAAAAAACAGAGGTATGGATGACCAGATGATAGCTGGGAGGGCTACATGACAGTAGACTGGTGAGGTCAGTGTTATTTATTTTTTACATCTAGCATTTACTATGCTCATAATAAGGAGCATCCAATTTGCAGCAAATGACAAGGCAAATCAACTTTCCCTGTAAAATATGCATGATTTGACAACTTTGAATTTTTTCGATCAATTTTAGTAGTCAGTTTTTGCCCCACTGTGCTAAAGTCTCCTATATAAACATTATTATAAATGGGATTTTGGCTTTAAGGCCATGTTGTAAAAAAATTATAGCAAAAATGTTCAAAAGAAAGAGTGCAATGAAGGAAAGAAAACTTGGTTAACTCAATGAGTTATCATAATGTACAGTGTTCAAAATGAGTCAGAAATATAATATTGCTTGACGTGATACACGAGTCATCAATCTGTTATGCTTTTTGATTTGTTGGACTTTGCTTGTAATAGATTTCTTAAGCATGAAGACATTTCAGTGGGGGCAGTAGAGTATTGTGCAATGAATTATGCAATACATTGGATGACACATTATCTGTACATTCTCTATGTGCTTTATAAAAAAAGAATTTATGGCATAAACAAATAAGTTGAGGAAAAGATATTATGAACAAGTGCCTGCTCAATAGCTCATCTGCTTTCGGATAAGCGGAATTATTTTTTGAGGATAGACTCTCTTTAAGTAGATAACAATAAGTATCTTAAAGGATGTACTTTTAATCCTTGAATTGAAGTGGAGCTTTAATGCATGCAATGAGAACTATTATTCAGAAATTGTTTTTTTCCCTCTTTTCAGTTATAAAATATTAGATTCAAGGCCGCTGCATGTAGCTTAAACCGTGACCAACTGAGCAACTTCACAGTCGCTAAATGTTTACTTCATCCTGGTGCATGTGTTAACGTTGATAAAATATCCTTCAGTTTACATGATAATAGCAACAGAAAAACAACATATTAAAAATTAATAAAAAATACACAATGGCGTAAGGGTACAAGCAATTAGTTAAAAAAATTATTGATGGAAAAAAATAATAGGAATACATATAAGCTCATTAATGTAGGAAAAGGGTACATTTATTTCTTATAATGAATTGTAATTCACTTAAAGTGAACGAATTACTGAAATATGAACTATTTCTTAGGTCAGGTTTTGATTTGTTAAACATATTTTCTTATTTTATATTTCATTGTTTTTTATTTTTCATTTTGCTATTTAAAAAAAAATGATTCTAGGCCAAACATTAGACTTCTATTTACAGTTGGGCACATTGATATTAGCAGTGATATCTGTTTATATAGCAGATAATGGAAAGGCAAAAGAGGGGATGTCAGCTCACCATATGTAGAAGCACCTTGTCTGGCGATGGATCCTTGCACATTTTCTCCAGAGATGGACTTTATGAATAAAACGTAATGTTTATTGTATTATCATTATAAAAACAAGGAAAATGTCATGCCACGGATACCCTGGAGGCAAAATTGAACCATTTCAACAGCTAGATCTTAAGGTACTGCCACACTACACAATCCCGCTAGCGATCTCGTTTGCGTCCCATACTAATGAGATTGCTAGCGGGATTGTTTCTATATCGCTAGTAGCTACCTAATTTAGCGATATCGTTAAGGACGCTATCGCGGTTAGCGATCTCCTTAACGACTTTAGCGGTACAAAAGTACCGCTAAATCGCTAAAAAAGGTGCCACACTCAGCGATTAGATACTTACCAGCGGGGCGCCAGCGATGAAAATAGGGTCCGGAACGATCAGGACGACGGACGAGATCACAGCAGGGGCCACGTCGCTGGTAGATGCCGCACACAACAACATCGCTAACGGGATCGCTAAATAGTGAAGTTTTTTAGCGATCCCGTTAGCGATGTTGTTTAGTGTGGCATACCCTTTAGTCATGAGGTCTAGGTCTAACCATTAGACCTAACTGTTGAAATGCACCCATTTTGCCTCCAGGGTATCCATGGTATGTCACTGTCCTTGCTTTTATAATGACAACACAATAAACATTAAGTTTTATTCATTGCTGGAGAAAACTTTCATTTTTCTATATCTGTTTATATAGAAGTTTTAGTTGAGTATGCTATACTCTTCAGACCCAGAAGTCCCAGAACCCATAAACCGTTGTACACAACAGTGTACGCGAGGTCTATGGAGGCTATAATCCCAGAAAAGGTAATTGTGAAAGGGGGACGAGAAGAGAGCTGGGACTTCACCTATTGTGAATTCTGGACACAATATTGTTTACTAGAGATGGGTGGAATTCAATTTTACAGAAATCCGCATTCGCGAAATCACAAATTTCTTCTAATTTATTTCCGTGAGGATTAAGCAATTTGGCCACAATTTTTCTGAACCATAAAAAGTCATCAAAATGTTAAAAATTAAAAAATGTTATACTCATCTTGCTCCTCACCTCTACAGTCTTGTCACCTGTCGTGTCAACGCCGCATCTTCAGATCACCGCTGGCCACTCTGAAATCTCCGGGACGTTCACGCTGGGCCAGGAATTCTGTTTAGTTTGTTACTGACAGAAGGTACTTGCTGTTTTGGAGATGGAAATAGGGCGGGCTCCTTACCTCTTGTGCCCTTATGCAGCTGGTACATCTGCCCCTAGCCCCTAAATTAGTAGTTCAAGGGTCAGATATACTCTTCACATTTATTGTCCATACAACAGCTATCATGTAAATGTCAGGACAGCACTTTGTGAAAACCCTGCCTTAAAGTAACAGAAGAGTTAATTTGGTCCCGTACTTTCAAACACAATAATATGTATTTTGGCTACCAATAACTTATGATATTTTGTGTTTCACATTGACTATTGAATTGTTTTAATAGATAAACTATGTTACTTTTCTATTGATGAATAACTCATATCTCATATTTAATGTGAAAAATTTGTTTACAAAATAGTTTTTTAGTCTTATAGATACATAAAAACTCCATAAATAGGTATACAGTAGAATAACTCAAATATTCTGTAGTATTCTTCCTCTAACTGTGAATACCATGAAACATTATTTATATGTTTTTGGATACTGAAATTTGCACAAGTCAAGTATCAGACAGATAAAGTTCAAAATAGTTCAGCACAATGCAATGTTAAAGATTTGACATCATAAAAAATAGTAGAGGACTTGACCTCTTCATTGAAGGATGCTGTGCCTCTTTCTCCTTTACCTAGTATTACAGCATAGCCAGGAAAACCCTACCATTGTGGACCCCTAATGTGTGGAGTTTAAGATATACAGTGTATATAATTAATCCCCTTTTCATCTACTACCTGCTGTCTTCTTCTTGTCTCTTTTTCATTTTCAATTAATCTTCATTTTGGCTCTACCTTCGTTTCTTCCTCTCCTTCCATGGCACCTACATCACTTGGGTGCTAGATTTTTTTTTCCGTTAACCTTCTCTTCATGGTGGACCAAATTTCTCGGTTTTTCCCTTTTCTACCTTTTTAAAGTTTCATCTGTTCCTTATGTAATTCAATACCATAGTAGGTTGAAATGATTCATTACAAAGCAATTCTAAGGTATATCCCTTAAAGGGGTATCCCAAATCATATAAAAGGATAGCATATCGTTCCAATGTGATCAGCATGTGTGTAATCAATTGTCACTATGATAAGTGTGAATCCAAGTTCGGACTCTGCAACTTCGGCTACTGATAATGCTCAAGGTCGATGGGCATCCAAGAGGTCTGACATCCACTGAATAGAAAGCGATCACATTTAATAGTGAAATGCCATTATGTTATTGGCTGGAAACACGCCTTAACCTTTGTTGTATTAAACTATATGATATACTAATTTCCTGACTCGTTGAGGTGCATTTCAGGCCCTTTTGATGCTTGTGCACTTACGAATGTGATTCCTTCTGTTTTGTTGACATTAAATATCAGTGGTAAATAGGTTTAATTGTTCTATAAATTAAAGAACAATTCTTTTGAATTCTTCTACAAACATACCTGACTGTACTCCTGTTTGTTGCCACTGTCATGTGTGAAGTACTGTTTGTTGGACATCATGCTTTTGCTCAGGTAGTCATTCTCTGGTAGGGTTCATACAGACAGAGTCTGTCTGAGGTAAAAAATTTCTGCATGTCCCAGTTTGATCCGATATTCAGATGGCACTTGGCCATGCAAATCAACGACTCAGATAACATCTAAGTGCAAAACAATTTCCTCGCACTGACACAATGGAGAAGATGGAGAAATGTTCTTGATCGTCATCTCACTGTGTGCTCTGATTCTCTCATCTGAGAGAATTGGATCTCACTATGTTCACACTCTGATCAAACTGTGATCAGAGTTTGATTAGAGCATGATTTACATAATCATCCTTATTCTCTTGGATGAGAGAATTCACAGTCCATGAGCCCTTATAAGGTTTTCCTTCTGCTGGGTGGAGCATTCAGTGCCAAGTCAAGCCCCTCTGTCTCTTCTTGCTAGGTGGCATGATTACTGTGCATCTTTCCTTGTTTATTTATTTTATGTAAATTATATTTTGTTGACAGTCCATAGACAATCCAAAGGCAGAGTAAGGTGAGCCATTAGGGTTCAAAATTAAATTCAATATTAACATCCTGTTCTTTGCCAGTTATAGATGATATGAAGAATTAGGCACTCAGTGGTGAAATTGAGGTGGTTTATTTGCAATCTGTGTACTAATAATGGTTTGATCAAAAACTAAGACGTTCTTCAGATATACAGACTGCATATAGTAGTGGGATGTATGGTAGAGAGGCGCTAGTGCTAAGGTGACTGTCTTATATGTAGTCTGTATATCTCAGGAAAGTCTAAGTTATTGACCGAAACTTTGTTTTTATTAGATTGCAAATAAACCACCTCAATTGCGCTACTGAGCACCTAGTTCTATCTACTATTACTTGCCAGTTCTAAGCATTTATTCTGCTGCTTGTGCTAGATTCCTGAGAGCTATTTTTGATGCTTGATGTAGATGGTTAACTACTACTCTGTTGTGTTACCTAGATAGATAGTTGGACTTGACAATGAACTGCTTTGTCCCTCACTTACTTGCTGATTTGTCTTAAATCCTATTACTTTGGTTTATCCTTGGTACAGTCCGTCAGAAACTGATCAGGCTAGTCAATTACACCACTGCCAAATTGTTTCACTGGCCAGCAGCTACTCCTTGGGCTCAACCCAATGACCTTTACAGTAAAGCCCAGATCCCTGAATGAGAGTGAAAGAGTGGACATCAATGTGTTTCCTCAGACCTGCAAAAAGAGGTGACTAAAGCAAAGACTGTTTGTGGAAGCCAATTTAACGGTTGGCATACAGTTACAATACTAATTGTAATACAATACCAATAGTAATAAAAAAGTATATATTGATAGTAAAATATCAGTTGTTAACCCCTTCATGATCCAGACTATTTTGACCTTAATGACCTGGCCATTTTTTGCAGTTTTGACCAGTGTTCCTTTATGAGGTAATAACTCAAGAATGCTTCAACGGATCCTAGCGATTCTGAGACTGTTTTTTCGAGACATATATTGGGCTTCATGTTAGTGGTAAAATTAGGTCGATAATTTTTACGTTTATTTGAGAAAAATCAGAAATTTGGTGAAAATTTTGAAAATTTAGCAATTTTCAAATTTAAAATTTTTATTTTGTTAAACCAGAAAGTTATGTGACACAAAATAGTTAATAAATAACATTTCCCACATGTCTACTTTACATCAGCACAATTTTGGAAACAACATTTTTTTTTTGTTAGAAAGTTATAAGGATTCAAAATTGACCAGCGATTTCTCATTTTTACAACAAAATTTACAAAACCATTTGTTTAGGGACCACCTCACATTTGAAGTCACTTTGTGGGGTCTGTATGGCTGAAAATACCCAAAATTGAAACCATTCTAAAAACTGCACCCCTCAAGCTGATCAAAACCACATTCAAGAAGTTTATTACCCCTTCAGGTGTTTCACAGTGGCAGAAGCAACATGGAAGGAAAAAATGAACACTTAACTTTTTATTCAAAAAAATGAACTTTTAGCAAAAAAAAATTATTTTCCCAAGGGTAAAAGGAGAAAGTGGACCCCAAAAGTTGTTGTCCAATTTATCCTGAGTACGCTGAAACCCCATATGTGGGGGGGAACCACTGTTTGGGTGCACGGCAGGGCTCAGAATGGAAGGAGCACCATTTGACTTTTTGCATGGAAAATTAGCTCCAATCATTAGTGGACACCATGTCATGTTTGGAAAGCCCCTGTGTGCCTAAACATTGGAGCTCCCCCACAAGTGACCCCATTTTGGAAACTAGACCCCCCAAGGAACTTATCTAGATGCATAGTGAGCACTTTGAACCCCCAGGTGCTTCACAAATTGATCCGTAAAAATGAAAAAGTACTTTTTTTTCACAAAAATATTTTTTAGCCTCACTTTTTTAATTTTCACATGGGCAACAGGATAACTTGGATCGTAAAGTTTGTTGAGCAATTTCTCCTGAGTACACCGATACCTCATATGTGGTCATAAACCACTATTTGGGCGCACGGCAGAGCTCGGAAGGGAAGGAGCGCCATTTGACTTTTTGAATGGAAAATTAGCTTTAATCGTTAGCAGGCACCATGTCACGTTTGGAAAGCCCCTGTGTGCCTAAACATTGGAGCTCCCCCACAAGTGACCCAATTTTGGAAACTCGACCCCCCAAGTAACTTATCAGAAAGATGTGTCAGGTTGGTGTGTGGTGTAGTGTACGTCAGGTTGGTGTGTGTGGTGTAGTGTATGTCAGGCTGGTGTGGGTGAGTTATGTAGGGGATGTGTTTAGTCCACGGACATGTGATGAATTCTGAAGCATTCATTCAAACACAGTCCAGGTTTGTCAGGACACGTTTCACATTGGAAACAAGTTTCCCTCTTATCCCCCTTTTGTAGCATACCCAGTACTTTTTTTTGCTCTCCCTTCATGGGGAAAATGTTGCCTTGGTATTATATGGGAAACTTGAGTTCCAGGGGTACTGGGGCCCACTCCTTCCTTGTCTACAAACATCAGGGCCTTTACCACCGCCTCCTGGAACTGAAGGAAGGTACGTTATACAGTGCCATTTGAACAATGTGCACAGCCAGTTTTTTTATACCACACCTTCGCCTTGAGGTACTCTCACACAGCTTACAAAGTTTTATCCTGTACCTCGACCTCTTAGTGGGCAGGTACTGACGGAACTGAAGTCTCCCTTTGAAGTGGATGAGGGATTCATCCACACAAATTTCCCTTTGGGGAATGTACACTTCAGCAGACTTGTTGCTGCAGTGTTCAATGACTGCTGAATTTTGAACAGTCTATCAAAATTCTGGTCATCGTGGGGAAGGCTGTCAGTATTGTCCCTAAAATGGAGAAACTTATAAATCGCCTCAAAATGTTTGCAAAACATAACCATGCCAAATATTGGAGTTTGCTAAAAAGTATCAGTACTCCAGTATTAGCAAATTTCCGGTTTCTTCACAATCCCCATGTGAAAGACCAGTCCCCAATATTTCATCATTTCTACTGAGTCAATGGGACTCCAAGTAGAAAATGATGAATTAGGGTTTTCGGCAAAAAATTGCTGGGCATACAAGTTTGTTTGCTCCACCATAAGACTGACAATTGACTCAGAGAAATAGACTTTGAAAAAGTTTATTTCCATGAAGTTGGCAGTCTCGAACAGGATTCCTGATTGGGGAACGAAATCAGGAATCCGTGGAGCAAAATTTTCAGGGACGGGGGCCAGGAGGAGGCACTATTGCTAGGTTGGTCATGACTAGCACTAGGTTGGGGGTTACTCACACTTGGCTGTGGGTCTTCTCCCCTGGCTTCTGGCTCTTTCTCCCTGGGCTCCAGATGATTTCTTGTCCTGCAACATCTTGGTGGTGGTAAGTCTGTGCCACTGGAAGATGAAGAGTGGGAGGAATAGAGAAAAGTGGGGTCCTCTCCCTCACTATCAGATTTGGAGGCAATAATGGCATATGCCTCCTCAGGTGAGTACACCCTTTGTGACTGGGATGAGCAGGATGAGCAGGACATTGTGTGTGTGTGCATGTGATAAAAAAGCTTAAACTTTATTATAGTGTGTGTGAATGTGCGAGTGATGGTGAAACTTTCTACTGCAGGAGGGTGCTGTCAAGCGTGGGGGGCTGGAGGG
>VIAB01000001.1:1312889-1331099 GCA_009801035.1 Oophaga pumilio | reverse complement strand
CACCCGGCAGCGATCGGACGCGCTCCTCCCGTGAGCGCGGCCGATCGCATATTACGTACTATCCCATCCAGGGTCATTAAGACCCAGGTCACATGGACGGGTTAGTACGTCAAAGGTCAGAAAGGGGTTAAATTAACTTAAAATAGTTTCTAAAAATTGAGATCCATGGAAAGTATGAACTAGCAAATTAGTCATATATGGTTTTATGCTTTGTTTCTAGCTCTTAAAAAAAATATAATATTAGTCTTCCCATAGGAAATTTACCAATCTATAATTTCACTGCACAGGAACCTTGTTCATGTTCAGTATATCTGTTTCCTTGGAGTTCTTGAATTGCTTATGTAATTAAAGAATGTGGACATAGGAGATAGGAATAGATAGTCCCGATTTTGGCCTAAATCTATATGGGTATATATTAGCAGGAGCACATAATACATAATTGAGAGGGATCAAGTCAAATTGGCAAGAATGACAGTTCTCGAGAGGACTGTAATATATGCCAGCCTATTGACACTAATTCGACAATGGAGAAGTAATTTGCGTACAGGGACTTAGTATTAGACTGGACTGAAAGTAAGAGAAATAGTTATAGTTGTTAATATAAAGTTATAGTTATGGATATTTAATATGCAAATTGCCTCTTCAGATATGGATATTAGAACTCATTGGTTATTAATCATCAACATGTTAATATGCATTTCCAATAAAACCGATATATCCTTATTTTAAGTCTGTTACCTATATTTTTTAATGTCTTTAGTACAATTTCATGATCTGAAAAATCAAATACTTGCTAATTTGATAGCAATGTAAAGAAATTGAAAATTAAGTAGTGCAAGCTAAGATACAGTATCAAGATATTGTAGTTAAAAACAGAATGTAAATTTACATGATCAGAGTCTAGTACAAGGATTGTCACCATTTCAGACTACATTCCCAGTCCCTAGCCAGGCTCTTAATATTATTACTCTCCCAGATTCACTAACTAAAGCAAATTTCTTAAAAAGTTGGTTGTCCTCAGTTTTTGTAATGTAAATGGTTCACCCAGAGGAACCTAAACAAATTAATGGAGAATATGCAAACCCCATGCAGATGTTCTTAGTTACATCAAAATTACAATGTTTTGATGGGACTGCTAGTGGAAAAGGATGAAGATAACAGGATCAATCCAAAATATAGATGAGAGACTAAATATTCAAAGCGGATTAATATTCTACTCAAATTTAAAAAAGAAATTGTTAAAATGCAGATTCTTTTGCCACTGGCTGCTATTTTTTTCTGAACTGTAAAGGGTCATCAAAAGGTAAAAAAAAATCCATATTCTCACTTCACCGCTCACCTGTCCAGCCTCTCAACTTCTCATGATCACCCGTTCTGAAGAGGCCCACATAGTTCTAGCCAGCAATGAGGTCCTCATAGGTGACAGTGTGTAGCGAAGGGGCCGGTGAAATGAGCAGTAAGGTTAGTTTAAGATTTTTTTTATATTTATCTTATGTTATGATTTGGAGTCTTTAGCAACCCCATAGACAAATAAGGGACATTACATTCATGGAAAATAACTTTTCTGTAAATCATATTTCCTGGAAAAATTCATGCAAACAGTCAGTGCTTGATCTGCGCTCCAATAATAAGTGAATAATATATCATACAGTGATAGTCAAAAGTGTTGTCACTCTTGAAATTGTTCCAGAAAAATAAGTATTTCTGCCAGAAAATTATTGTAATTACATGCTTTCATATATACATGTTTATTCCCTTTTGTATATATTGGAACAACACAAAAAAAGAGAGAAAAATAGGCAAATTGGACATAATTTCACTCAAAATCCCCAAAATGGGCCAGACAAAAAAGTTGGCACTCTCAATTTAATATTTGGTTGCACACCCTTTGGAATAATAAAGTGCAGTCATTGACTTCCTATAACCATCAACAAGCATCTTACACCTCTCAATTGGAAAATTGGACCACTCTTCTTTTGAAAACTGCTTCAGGTCTCTCATAGTTGAAGGGTGCCTTCCCCCAACAGCAATTTTCAGACCTCTTTACAGTTGGTCAAGGGGACTTAGATCCAGACCCATTGCTGGCCACTTCAGAACTCTCCATTGCTTTGTTTCCATCCATTTCTGGGTGTTTCTTGAATTATGTTTGGGGTTATTGTCCTGCTGGAAGACCCATGACCTAGGAAAAAAAAACAAGCTTTCTGACGCTGGGCACTCCTTTAAGATTCGTCAGATTTCATGATGTTTTGTACACAGTCAAGGCACCCTGTGCCAGAGGCAGCAAAACAGCCCCAAAACATTTTTGAACCTCCACTATACTTGATTGTAGGTATTATGTTATTTTCTTTGTAGGCCTCATTCCATTTTCAGTAGATATTGGTATGATGTGCTTTACCATACAGCTCTATGTTGGTCTCATCTCTTGACAAGATGCTTTCCAAGAAAGATATTGATTTACTCCTGTAAATTTTGGCAAGCTGCTGTGTAGCTTTTTATGTCTCTGTGTCAGCAGTGGGGTCCTCCTCTGTCATTCATCTGTAGCATTTAATTTCATTCAAATGTCAATGGATAGTTTGTGCTAACGCTGATGCATGCTGCTGCTTATTCAACATCTGGACTATCCTGCATGGCAACCTTTCATCAATTTTTCTTTGCATCCACATCCATGGAGATTAGCTACAGTGCCATGAATTGAAAACTCATTGATTATGTTGGGCATCGTGGATAAAGGAGCATCAAAATCTCTGGAGATGGACTTATAACCTTGAGATTGTTGATGTTTTTTAACAATTTTGGTTCTGAAGTCCTCAGATAGTTATTTTCTCCTCTTTATGCCCTCCATGCTTAGTGTGGCACACAGACAGACAAAGATTGAATCAACTTATTCCATTTTTATCTGGTTCCATATTGCCCACAACTGTTACTTGTCACAGATGAGTTTGAACGAGCATTACATGCTTGAAACAAAGCTGTTTACCCACAATTTGGAAAGGTGCCAATAATTTTGCCCTGCCCATTTTGGGTGTATTGTATGAAATGATGTCCAATTTACCTTTTTTTGCTGTTTTTTTTTTTTTACAATACATAATAAGAAAATAAATGTGTATAACAAAATGTGTAATTGCAATCATTTTATGGGAGAAATACTTATTTTTCTGGAACAATTTCAAGGGTGACTGACAACACTTTCAGTCATAACTGTATAAGATGAACAGCATTTGCAAACTTTATGCACACATGACAATTAAATTTAAATTATACCTAGTAACATCCTTGTAAACAACAATTAATCAGTCATAGTTGTCATTTAAATTAAATATGAATGGTGCTGGTAATGATTGAATATTCATGTATGTCTCATTTGTATCTGAAAAATAGCTCTATTAATTTATGGAGTGAATGGCTATTTCTAATAATATCTAAGGCCAAGACGTAGGTATGAGGATATTTATCCCTGTAAAGAGAAATATAAGTAATGTATTTGTTTTTCAGTTGCACCAATCTATAGCAATGTTTAGGACAATATATTCTGGCTGTGGTATAGATGTATATGTGTGATGGAGGTGACATGGGCCTTCTGTAGGCCCCCAGCTGCCATAGTATTAGCAACCCATCTGCGCCCTGCAGTTATGTCACAGGGTGCCGATGGAAGCCGTTCAGTGCGCGCAGAGGTACACATTCCATTTAAATGTCACTGTCAGTGATTGACAGAAGTGTTTACATGTTTAACAGCTTTGATCAGAGCTCTTCTTTGGCCACGGTTGTTAGAGACAGATGATGGCTATTTAATATAGTCGGTCTCAGGCCCTGAGCATTCTCCACACCTGATCACTACCACATTCAGGTAGAAATTTGTGATATTACGTTAAAGGATTAAATAATATGTTGGCCATGGCTAATTATTGCCTGTTTTATTACCAGCTACATTAAGTTTTTAGTAAAAGAGTTTGAAAGATATTTCTACTTTTGAGGCTTTAGTTTTAATCCCAGAGTCAGAAAGATCAACAAGTAGATAATTAAAGAGTACTAAAACATTTTTACATTATTATTTAATTATCCCACAGGCTTTGAAAAGTTTTTGTAAAATGCAGTAGTTCATTACCTAATTTTGCTTTCTTTTCTCTCAAAATTAAGCTGCAGTGGTGTTTCAATGCTTTGTTTTTGCACCTTTAGAAGCTCTTCTCAACTGCTGCTTGGCAAGATGCATACTATATAGTTTAAATTTGTTTTTGATGCCTACCACATCAGAATTTCTCTGCTAACAACTCTTATATTCATACCATGGAATTTTCATACTCAGATTGTTTAGATATAGAGAGAATGAAAATTGATGAACAACGTTTGAAAGGAGCTTCCAAAGAGCATAGACTGGGCATTTAAACAGAATTGCAGTATACAATTTCCACACAAAATAAGGTAGTAATGTATATCCAAAAATTCTTCGTGTGCCTTGAGGGTAATTAAATAATAACATTTCAGGAAGAGTTTTGTTAAATATGATAAAGATAAAAGATTACAAGGAAATTTCTATATAAGCAGTTTCTTAATTTAAGCCTATGTGTGTATTTATTGTCAGTAGGGCCAATTTCCTGGATATTTAGATACAAAATGCATCACGTTCTTCTTTGAGTTGCGATTTAAGTCATCTATGACTAACCTGTAATGCATCAAAAGTTTATCTTAGCATGAATGTTCTTTCAAATCAATAGTGCAAAATATTGATTATCTCATTATTTACCAAATTCATGTAATTTCTGGCTTCTTTGCATCACTAATGTGCATAATTATCTGTTCTAACTTGCAAGCCTATACTATAGCAGGTTAAAGATTTAAAGAATGAATGTGAACTTATGACCTACTTAATTCTTCAATTATCTCAGATACATTGTCTTGCATGCTATGAATGAGAACAGCTTTCCTAATACTTTATATACACAATTTAATAAATTATCTCTTATTATGGACTTAGCATATACTTTGTTTATATATCAGAATAATCTTAGGGATTACAGATTATGTATTCATTTCATATAGAGTAAAGCAAAACATAGGTAAACAATCTAAATTATTGTAAATGTAAGGCATAAATGAGCATAAATGTAAAAATATCTTAAATAGTAATTAAAAAACTTCAAATTCAAAGTATAAAGTGACATTTTTTATTCATACACGTTGGGTGTAAATTATCTTTCAAAAGTCAATATAGATAGAAGGAACATGAGTGTTCTCAGTTTACATTATTAGCTTAAAGATATTTTTCTAGTTTACATATTACACACCAAAATGTTGGCTTTGCACAAGAGGCGTGTGAAGGCTCTTTAGTGGATTCAGACACTTACTTTTGTTGGTTGATCTACATAATAGATGCTTTAAGAGGGAAAAACGGGCTTATTGACTGCCCTTTGAAACCATGTTAAAATACAGTACAGACCAAAAGTTTGGACACACCTTCTCATTCAATGATTTTTCTGTATTTTCACAACTATGAAAATTGTAGAATCACACTGAAGGCATCAAAACTATGAATTAACACATGTGGAATTATACATTACACTTTACAAAAAAGTGTGAAACAACTGAAAATATGTCTTATATTATAAGTTCTTCAAAGTAGCCACCTTTTGCTTTGATTTCTGCTTTGCACGCAGAAAAGGTGAACGGATGGACTCTACATGCCTTGTTCCCACCGTGAAGCATGGAGGAGGAGGTGTGATGGTGTGGGGGTGCCTTGCTGGTGACACTGTTGGGGATTTATTCAAAATTGAAGGCATACTGAACCAGCATGGCTACCATAGCATCTTGCAGCAGCATGCTATTCCATCCGGTTTGCATTTAGTTGGACCATCATTTATTTTTCAACAGGACAATGACCCCAAACACACCTCCAGGCTGTGTAAGGGCTATTTGACCAAGAAGGAGAGTGATGGGGTGCTACGCCAGATGACTTGGCCTCCATAGTCAAAAGATCTGAACCTAATCGAGATGGTTTGGGGTGAGCTGGACCACTTCAATTTTGAATAAATCCCCAACAGTGTCACCAGTAAAGCACCCCCACACCATCACACCACCTCCTCCATGCTTCACGGTGGGAACATGTCATGTAGAGTCCATCCGTTCACCTTTTCTGCATGCAAATCAGTAATCAAAGCAAAAGGTGGCTGCTTTGAAGAACCTAGAATATAAGACATATTTTCAGTTGTTTCACACTTTTTTGTAAAGTGTAATGTATAATTCCACATGTGTTAATTCATAGTTTTGATGCCTTCAGTGTGATTATACAATTTTTATAGTCATGAAAATACAGAAAAATCTTTGAATGAGAAGGTGTGTCCAAACTTTTGGTCTGTACTGTATATATATTTGTTTCTTCGGGTTGTTTTTCCAGACAATATTGGCAGAGATTTACAATTGGATTTACTCCAGATTCTAATTGCAAAGTCTGCTACAATTATTTTTATTGTTTGACTTTTAATATTTGCACCACTTTCAATAAATAGATGTACCAAAAATGAACCCCTAATTTGACAATCTTGACACTTTCTTTTTCTGTTCAAAAGAAGGTGTGGGTAGCATATGTCTACATAAGCAGGAAATTAGAATCTGTCTAAGTAAGCTAAATAATAGGCGGGGTAAACTTTTATTAGGCATTCGAAGAATACACCAAATTTTTCACCTGTGTGAATACCTTTTACTAATTTGGTGCATTATAAGTCTGTCTAATCTAAGCTTACACTGTGTAAAAGTTATAAAACTTTAGTAAATGTTTATCATAGTTTTGATGGTGTAAACTTTCTATATTGCTTAAATCTCTGAAGGAAAAAAAATGCAAAAAAAATTGAAAAGGGGTTGTTTTAGATCTAGCTATTTTAAAAATAAGATAGCGGAGGTAGATGAAGTTTACCTTTTTGTAGCGCCACAATCTGTATAATGATCTCCATTAACTTTTTGAGGCTAAGAGTAGACTAATATCCGTCCCCGACACTTCTGGTTCTTTATGGACTTGAACTGAATTCAAAATGAGAGAAAAGAAGTTAAGCTAAATTTTCTATCTTATCTTTTTTGTGTAAATATTACACTACACATTACTCCCGAAGGAAACAAAATGAATAAAATGAATATATTGTTTTGAGCTATGCTTTTACACAGTAAAAACATGCATATGCCAGTCTTAATACTGAAAGTTCAGAGTAACTCCATGCTTAAAGGGGTTCTCCAGGACTTTTTTATTCGTTTTACTATGGACCTAAAAACTAGCAGGGAGGTATTTGCTAACCGAGGCAACTAACTGGCTGTTTTACTTGGTGCTGGCTCAGAACAGTTACCAGGTGCTCCTGCCAATGATTCAGCTGCTCCATGTCAACAGAGCAGCTCTTTTTCTGGACTGCTGTGTTGATTGGGTGTGACTGCCAACATCATGCTGATTGACAACCAGTTCCCTGCAGCTAGGAGTTAGCTGCCGCTCTGTTGATGTGACATCAGCAGAAGCTGCTGAATCTCGAGCAGGAGCCATCTTTGACCATTCTGCGGCCTGTAGTTAGCAACTGGCTGCCTGTTAGTTCTTAGGCCCCTAGTAAAAAAAAGAAAATTAACTAGTCCAGTACAACCACTTTAAGGACATGCCCAGAGCCATTCTTGTTCACAATATTTATAGCAGGTTTCTTTACAGTTTGTGTCCACAGGCTGTGGATAGCACCAAGGGGCATCAGAAATAGAAAAGGACCCGCTAAGAAAGAGGTTATTGAATACTTAATGCAGATTTGACCACCCAAGTAATAGCTTATTTTGGGGGGTGCTTGTTAACAATTTTATTTGTGGAAACTTTAAAAAAAAGTTGATCTTAAAAAGTGGGTATCTCTCTTGATGTCAAAAGCCTAGAGGATTTTTTCTTTTCTTCAATTGATTTTGTAGCTTAGCTCTTGGACCAAACTAAATGTTGAACTTCTACAGTATATTTCTGTTTTTCATCTACAGAAGGCCTATTTATCATCATTTATTACATTAGGCTTAATACATAAATCTCACAATGAATGAAAAAGTTGTGGATCAACGTGTCGAAAATGATGACAATGTTATAAAAATGCTAAAAGATCTAATCCTGCTGTTGAACCATAAATAAAGATGATAAAATTAAATTCATTGCTGTTTCCTCTGCTAGCTTTTATGAATTCTCGTAAAATGCTGAATGTTTAATAGTGCTTTTTGGTGAAAGGCAGCTGTAAGCAAAGCAGAGAGTGGTTGACCAAAAGTTCACATTATTTATTATTTAGAACCGAGCTCCTCTTAAATTTTAATACAACTGCACTAAAGGGAAATTACTATCCCCAGTTTCACACATTAATGGATGGTACACAGTAACACTGACGAGCACAGGCATACAGTAAACCACGCAAAGTCACATAGAGACCAATGTTAAAATGCTGCCTTTTTAGACATGTACATACATACAGTAAATTGATTTATGTTTATTGAAATATTTGTAGGCTAATCTTAGAAGGGCATCTTGGGTGTGGAAATATTCAATAATAAAATATGCTGGGGGATTCTGACTCTTTGTAACCGATATTCCAGGCCAGTAATACAAGAGCATTGTATGAAGTATTAAGACTCAATGTAAATTTGTAACAATCAGGGCCCCCACCTACCATGTGCCATCCAAAATACTAATAGAAGTAAGGATTCCTAAACCTCAAGGTACCCAGACTTGGAGTGAATGTTATTGCATCCTTTACAGCTACTGACTTGCATGAATAATATAATTAAAGGATTTGTTCACTAATGGACAATGGTACTTAATGAATTCAGGACCCTTACGAAAATAAAAACCTTCAATGCTCACCTCCAACAACATAGCCAGCATCGCTGTTCCTTGAGGGTGATATGATAATGTTGTGTCATGCAACCACTGCACCAATGTGCAACCACTGTTTTGTTGCAACTTTTACTATTTGGGCAGATGATGTCTCTTTTTGGACTTTTGTGCATTCTTGGAAAACTCCCCTAAAGTCTCTCAAAAGAAGAGATTTCCTGGATTCCAAGAAGCTTTTGCAAACTTTCTGAATATACACCTAGTTCAACCGAAACCCCCAGAAAATCATCACTTCTGGAAGGTTCCTTGTATGTAAAGACGGAAAGGTCTATCATCATCATCAATGTCCAAACGAGAATTCAGTGTCAGGAAACAGAACAAAAAAAATTTCATGTAGGGTACATGGCCTTCAACAGAGGCATGCTTGTTGGACTACAAAAGCCAAAAGTTGGCAATTATTTTTTTGATAGAACCTTGGTGCAACAATGATCCACTGATGTCCTGGTGGTCCAGTCTAACCTTTTACATATGTATGAATGATATAAATATTAATTTTAAATCCACAATATTTTTGTGAGATGCTTAAAAACTAATTAATGTCATAAACACCTGTAGTTAGCTATTTTACTTACCATACTGATGAAAGAAGCATCCATGGACTGAATATGAAACCATCACGATTTATAGAAAATGTTAACAAAAAAAAAGATGCACAAAGTTTTACTTTTTATCTTTGCTTATTTTGGATAGCTTGATAAACTTTTTGCACTGTATACAAACAGTATAGTATATCGAAAAAATGCAACGTTTTACATCCAAATCATAATGATCATTTGATGTATTCACTGTGCAATCATTTTTTGTATTTTGATTTGGCTTCCGTGTATGCGGAGACTCTTAATAATTACCTAATAAAACAGTCTTATTTATATTCAGCAATAGACCACGGAGTAATTCAGCCTAATCATTCACCAGCTGCTAGAGTTTCTTACGAAGACTCTAGAGGGGTAATTTAGACAGCCCAGACTTTCAATGCTGACTTCAGGGGAAAGTATTGTTGTAGGCTACAGGAGGGGTTACGAGATCCAAAACCTGACTCTAATCTACAAATATAAATCATCACTGCCATCATTAGATAATAATAGATTTTTTTTCAAGTCACATTAAGAAAACACAAGCATGAAGATTCTGTGTCGTCGCTTCATTCAAAAAAGTCCATTGCCTACATATTAAACAGAACAAAACAAAAGTTCTTATACATTATACATGAATTCATACAAAATACACTCATATTGTCAATTATTAGTACAGGTACTTTACTATATTTACTTGATGTCCCTGAATCATGATAATATGTCTACAGAAGTTTATGGGGTCTTACTGTACCCAAGTGTACCTTTAATCTCATATCAATATTTTCTCTAAAATTCTGTAAGAAAAATGATGGCATATTTTATTGAATGCTGTTCAAAGGTATTATTTATTATTTTCTTACAAAGGTACTCTATATAGACCCCAATATGGTGTTATTCCATATGCCTTAAGTCATTGACATATACTGGAGGATACAAGGGCATACACTGGTGGGCCTATTGCTACTTTCAGAACACTAGATGAGAAAAAATAGACACAAATGTACATAGGGTGATACAGTATAGGGTAGAGGAAGTTAGGGGAGGTATGGTGGAGTGCTCTCCTGACCAGGTTGTGCATGTCACAACCCCATTAAATGCTCACTGAGTACACAGCTGCTGAAGTCATGCCCATGAATAGAAAGAAATCTTCATCTGCAACTATATTGAGGATTAAAAGGAGATGGATGTTTTTGTTAACCTTGCGCTGCTGGAAAACTAGTTATTCCACGCCGTGGTAGTATTTCATAGTAGCTTTTTTAGCGGTTTAAGTTCATAGTGGTAGTCTATATTTTGAACAAAAAAGAGTTTGGCACAAACTTGAAATGTGTAATAAAACTCCTATTAAATATTACCATAGTGTGGAACAACTTATTTTTCCAACAGCAGAGCGGTCAACTAGAAACATCCATCTCCTTTTACTTCTCAATATGTTTTCAGTGCTCTGGCTACCTATTCTTTCTGAAAAAATTTTTTCTCCCCATGCAAATAAAGGTTCAAAAATACTGGAATTGAAACGTTTAGCTGTAAATCTCTGTAAACTTTAGGACCTAGGAAATCTAGTTTTAGTGGAGAATATAATAGTTAAGATTTGTATTATTAATTTACAACCCATCATGTACCATAATTGTGCAGTACAAATTGTTGGAACAACTTTACAATATGGTCAAAAAGATTCGATACTTTTTACCATTTTCCAAGCTGTTGGAAAATAATCGTTGCTCCAACAGAAAAGTCAAAGTAAATGGAAGTTGTTCATTCATTTATCTATAAGGTAATTCAGACAGAGGCATGTATAAAAATTCTATTAAAATTACATGACTTTTTCTGATTGGTAGATCGGGCATGGCTCTTATAGGACACAAACAAGCGTTAATTGGAAATGCTTGACTGCCACTGCTGCAAGGCCGCTTACAGTGATCTCATACTCCATCACTTATACAATTATCTAATTGCTACCATTTGTATTTTTGGTAGTTGCCAGATAGTACTAACTTCTATACATAGGAAAACTAAACAGCTGAAAAAGTTGGTTGGGCATTGGTACCGAATTTCTAGAGGCACTTGTTGGAGACTTAGATTTAAACACCCTTTATCCAATGGCAAAATGGGAATAAACTATGAGAAATCATGCGTTGTTACCAATTCCAGTACACCTCCACTTTGGTTTCTTGGGAGTCACGTCTCCATATTCTTTTACATGATTACCACATATTTTATGTGTGTATTTAAATAGTTATAGATCAATATAGTTATATAAATACATATGACAACAGGCTGAAACCCATAAATAAGTATATGCTTCCTAGTTCAAGTTTGAAAATTTTGCAGCATAACTCTGGTATTGGCTCAGGACATATTCCGGATTACTGCATAGTAGTCTCATTGAGAAAATGTACAACATCTGGGAAATCAACAGATTTCACATCCAAAATACTGTTACCAAAAGGAAGAATCCAACTAAGGATTACTATACTTTGGTTGATAAGATTCCAATAATGAGCACTTAGTGTTACTAGCTTATCGTTTGCCATAACTCATAAATAGCAAATTCCTAATAAAAATAAAATGCAGATTTCATATACAGGGCAATTATAAAATAACAAATGTTAAATGCTAGTAAAAGTAATTTTTTTAAACTTCCATTCATTACATTACTAGTGTTGGATCTTGCGATAGCATTACATGTTGAGTAGTTGAATTTCCTTCAACCGTTTCTTTAGCTTTCTTTTGAAGCAAAACTGATTGCATTTAAAAAATTAAGTAAGGGAAAATTTAGTTAACTGTGTGCATGGAATAATAACATATTAAACAGTAAAATTGACTAAAAAACAACAGTAACAAAAAATATTGTAGTTTTTTTCCTAAAACCACTAAATACTTTTTACATGACCTAAGAAATTGTGTGAAATTTTTCTAATAAACGTAACACTTATATATTATGTTGTATTACATTTCATATGCAATCACATTCTGTGAACAAAGGTATGTAGATACCGTACCATTATTGTTTATGGGTACAGTATGATGTACAATAACAAATCATATTGTGGTACCATGTTAGCCAGAAAAATCAGTGTGAATACTTTTCTGCCCAATTATGAGAATAGTATTTTCAGAGTGATACCTTTATTGTCTAATCAGAAAATAATATGTTTGCAAGCTTTAAGAGCACAGAGGCTCCTTCTTCAGGCAGGATTATAAGTTATTCCAGGCAGAACTCCAGATAACTAAGAATATCATTCCCTCTGCCTCTAAATTTGTAAAAAAAAACTGTCTAATTTGATTCCCTTGGCTAATCGTTAGGAGGCATCACCCTCTCCCACCTCATGAACAAATGTCCAACTCTAGTATCCCTTAAATGTTGTGCCTTTTTCTTATTAATTTATTTGTAATCCTTTCTGAAGAAGGAGCCTCTGTGCTCTGAAAGCTTGCAATCATGTTATTTTCTGGTTAGCCAATAAAGGTATCACTCCGAGAATACTTTTGTCATCATTGGGCAGAAAAGTATTTACATGGGTACGGTATATAATTTAGATTGGTTATCCCTTTTGTGGTTGTAACGTTCACTCTTATTCTTGGAAGGTTTTCTAGAAGTTTTCAGTAGACAATGCTTTCTGGACATCATTTGTCTATTGGACTACCAAATAGAAGTGGTGAGCAAATCTTCTGAAAATGGATTGGGCATATCTGCTCAAAATTAGTAAGGAAATTTTATTTTTATTGACCTTATTTGCTGTGAGTAGAATGTGCCTTTTTATTCTTTTTTGGCTGTGGAGAATGTTGGTCTGGTATCTGCAGGATGCAAAGATAAAAAATGTAGGTAAAAAAAATTAAATACATTTTAATCACCTCAGCTATATCACACCTGTCCAGCTTAATATCCTCTCCATTGCTCTAGTTTGATCTTCTGCATCCTAGTATCATTGGTCCCTTTTCACTTGATGAGGCCTTAAAACATCATTAATTAATTTGAGGCCCAGTTAGTGTTTATTTAGTCCTTAAAGAAGCACGCTCATTAAAGTTTTTTAGCCTCTTAATATATATATTGCAGTCATCATATTATATGGTACTGTGTACTTACAATTGCTCATTTTGCCTTTCTACTCAGTCAATTCTCTTTTCTATTTGATGTTTGACATTACATGAATGGAAACAAACTAGCTGAATCCTTCTAAGCTATATGTAAAGAGATGAAGTCTTCATCTTCTGACCCAGTAGTTCTAGTGCTGACTCATGCAGGGGATAAAGACTTCCTGTTTTTCCACAGAGCTTAGAAGGATTCAGCTAGTCCTTTTTTAATCATGTGATGTCATAGACCTAATGGTAAAGAAAATAATTAACTGGGAAGAAAGGAAAAATCACCAATTGTAAGTAGACAGTGCTTTATAATATGAATACTGCAGTATATTAAGAGCAGAGCAAATTTGATGAGAGTGCTTCATTAACTGTCATAATGTGCATTACAATTCAATGACTAGGTCTCATGAAACATCATGACTTCAGGACAACAGATGTCATGGTGAGGCTGGACAGTGGAGTGCTGGGGTGAGTATAATTTTTTTTATTTTTTTCTAAACCCTTTCCAGTCCTTTATAATTTACGAAAATAGTGGCTGGCCAACCACCATTTTGATGGATTAACACAAAGCAAATTGCCCAAAATTTGGATTCACTTGTATCTACAAATTTTGGCTATTTCTAGATGAATTTGATTAATTTAGAATCTATTCGCTTGTCTCTAACAGATAGTGAAGTTCATTTCCATTTCACATATATTCATTGCTCCTTGGTCCAGTATCTGAGTTACATTACTTCATCCGCTGATTTTCCATATAGCATGGTGATCTTAGGTGCATGGACCGCCAATAAACCATTAAAGCCCACTTTTCATAGAATGGAGAACATACGAGTCGTATCTGATTCACATAGAAAGTTATTGTTTATTATTTTATTTGAAAAAAAAAATAGTTAAGTGCTCATTGGAATCAGTAATGTAGGCTACAGGTAGTTAACAACAGTAAATCTTTTTTTTTACATATAAATACTTGACATTTATTTTGTATCTAATGTTCTTCATATTTTACTGTACAAACTTGTGAAGAAAAAAAATGAAAGTATAATTTTTGTATGGTATTAAAAACACATTATAGCCTACTTTGGATCTTTTACTATAGAGAATATTAATATGCAAAAGGTTATCCAATTATTATTTGCCCCTCTGTTTTCTGGCAGATTGTTAATGCTGGGATGTGAAATGGCTCTCGTAATGTGAAAGGTCGGCATCTTTGTGGCTAGCTGTTGTGAGGTGACACACCTGTCATCCTTTTACAGTTATTGTGGTCTGAGCCTTAGATACACAATTTTTTTTGGCACAAGCACAAGAATAAAGGTAGTAAATGGCTGAAGAGGTAAAAGGCAAACTAAATTTTTTCTTATTTGTTTAATTTTTTGAAGGTATTTATTCTTATCTAATAAAATATCTATTTCTGCACCATATATTTATTAATTTTGAATTGACATATACTTGCATAATTTCTTATGCAGAGCAAAGGATACTGTACACTCACTTCTTTTCCTCTTGGCTCAAAATATTCATGATGAATGACATGGATGGCCAATTTTTCAAAAGTTCTGAAGTTCTTGAATGTATGAAATTTCTGGAATGTAAAGGTGGACATGAATATATGAATTTGTCACTGAAATAGGTGTTCTCGGGAAAAACATTAATGGCATTTTGCTATATGCCATCAATATAAATATATGCTATCAATGCCCTTTTGGCAAGATGCAAACTTCTGTGACTTAAGCTCATAACTAGCATAAAGTAGCAATGACCTTTGGATAGCACTATTTTGCTTTATCTCTGATCATCTCTGCATGGCTTTCTTAGAAGGCCATGTTGTCAACCCAATAAAGTCAACAGTTGACTGTCTGTCCCTCCAGATAAAGGTGAACTGAGCTGTGGGAGACCATGTAGCACACCTAAAAAAAATCTTTTTAGGCCACCTTGAGACAAGAAATAGAGAGAGGTTCTACATTGTGTGGTATGCAACCGTAATACAAAATGCAAGCAAATATGAATTGGTGCTCACCACACTACTGAGAATCATTCTGACTTGTGTTAAGGAAATTACATTCCACTTTAATTTTCAATGGACCCCAAATCCAGGCCTCCATTGGTTAATAAATTTGATTTCCATTGATGATTTTTGTGTGATTTTGTTGTCAGCACATTCAACTTTGTACAGAATAAAGTATTCAAAGAGAATATTTCATTCATTCGGATCTAGGATGTGTTATTTGAGTGTTCCCTTTATTTTTTGAGCAGTGTATATCTTGAATTCAGCAAAGCATTTGATAAAGTATCTCATGCTTTCCTTAGTGAAAAAATGACCAAGTATGGGACTGACAAGGCTACAATTAAGAGGATTCATAACTGGCTCAGTGATAGTACTCAAAGAGTGGTAGTAAATGGTTGCACATCGAATTGGAAAAGTATTTCAAGTGGGGTAGCACAAGGCCCATGTGTTGTTCAACATTTATATAAATGATCTAGAGAAGGGAACTAAAGGTAAACTAATCAAATGTACAGATGATGCAGAGTGAGGAGGGATAGCTAACACTAGAGAAGACAGATAAAGGATTCAGAAGGATCTAGATAGGCTTGAACTATGAGCAGTGACTAATAGAATTGTATTTAACAGGGAGAAATGCAAGATTCTACATCTGGGCAAGAAAAATGAAAATTACATCAATAGAATGGGAGGAATAGAATTAAAAACAGCACATGTTAAAGACTTGGGTATACTAATAGATCACAGTCTGCAAATGAGTCAACAGTGTGATGCAGCCGCAAATAAAGGCAAACACAGTTCTAAAATGTATTAAGAGAAGCATAGAGTCTAAATAATGTGAAGCAATTATCCCCTCGGTCAGGCCTCATCTGGAATTTTGTATCCAGATCTGGGTACTACATTTTAAAAAAGACATTGAAAAACTGTAGCAAGTTCAGAGAAGGGCTACCAGTATAGCAAGCAGACTGCAAAGTATGTCCTATGAGGAACGGTTAAAGGATCTGGGAATGTTTAGCTTGCAAAAAAGAACACTAAGAGGAGACTTGATAGCTGTCTAAAAATATCTGAAGGGGTGTCACAGTATAAATCAATCATCATTATTCTCTTTTCATATTGAAACATGAGAAGCAAGATTTACTGAAAGGAAGAAGATACAAATTAGATATTACAAAAAACTTTTTGACAGTGAGAGTGATCAATGAGTGGAACAGGCTGCCGGGAGAGTTGGTGATTTTTCCTTCTGGAAGTCTTCAAACAGAGGCTGGACAGATGATGGTTTAGTGAATCCTGCATTGAGCAGGGGGTTGGACATGATGACCATTGAGGTCTCTTCCAACTCTAACATTCTATGATTCTATGATTTTTTAAGAGGCTTTTCATTTTTTTATTTGGCACATCTAGGATGATGAATCGTCACAATTTCAAATATGCTCTTTTGCTTTGTTATGTGTTTTTGGCACATTTGTCTGAAAATGGGAAAGGTAAAAATAAACATTGCAGGTGACTACAGTACAATTGCTCAAAATCTTGCAGCATTTAAAAAAGTTGCAAATAATGTATTAGACTGAAACATATGTATAAAGAAAACCATACCCACATGTTTTAAAAAAAAGTAAAATTACGCTACAAAATGCCGTAAAGAAATAAGGAATAAGCAACAAAAAACAGTCACTAATAGAAACACTTTAGCCCTGAATCATCTGTGCCTTTGCGCCTTTTTTTGTCCAGTTGTGTGATGTCACTTTTTTGTTTGCAAATAATAAAAAATTCTATGTACACTTTTGTTTATATATGCTTGCCTGGTTTTTCACTTTGTGTATGGAGTTTAGCGATTCCAGATATTTCTGGCTGATTTATCAATTGACTTTTTAAAAATTCTCAAAATTTGGCATGACGCTACTCCAGTCCACTCCTGATGTGGTTTTATGCATGTCTTCTCAAAAGTCAAGTTTTCCAACATTTTGAAAAACGTTTGACTTTTAGCCAAAGTATTTTCAAAAATGGTTAAGGACAGAAAAAAGGGCATTTTTGACTTCATGACAAATTCATGAACGAATTGTGCCATTTTGATTAATTTGGAGCAGTAAATGTCAGCAAATACCACAAGACAAAAAAATGACTGAATAAAACCAACAAATGATGAGAAGGGGGATTTTACTCCATAAAAAGGTGCAGAGACAATTATGAAAATGTTTTAAATGATCAACTGAATGCCACATGTCTTCATATATACATATATTTGTCCTCAATGGTCGAATCCTTCGTGATCTGATCACATCATCTCCTAGCATTCCTTTTTTCATGTCTACTGATCTTCATCTATCTTTAAAGTAATAACAGTTTTCTCACTAAATTTAATAAATTTAAGATGTACGCATCAAAACTGCTAAACGTTATTGTTTATGGACTTCTTGTCACTTTTGTGGAGTAATCTGCCAGCAGAAGATTGATTGCATATAGCCATTAATGAACTGCCTTTCAAGATGCTGAGTACTCCTCCCTTAAAGTAGCTTCTCTTGTCTGATTGCTGTGTAAAGAATTGATTAGCATTTAGTGCATATACTGTATGACATAAAGACCGTTTAAAGAGCAATTTAGACAGAATTGCTTTTTAACTCTATAAAATCTGTATGAGGCTATGTGTACACGTACGAAAATTGCCACGGAAATATCCGCCGCGATCCCGCACCTCCCTG
>VIAB01000001.1:1243080-1262732 GCA_009801035.1 Oophaga pumilio | reverse complement strand
GAATAAGAAGGTGTGTCCAAACTTTTGGTCTGTACTGTATATTGGATTCTCCCTACTGTACCCAAGCAGAAGGTGCACCATGCTTCAACCCCAAATCTGTATGTAAATTTAATTTAGATTTATCAGTATCTTATTTGTAAATGTGATGCTATGGACTTTCAGAAGGAGTCCCAAGTGATGTTCTTTTATGACATTGGTGATGTAGGCTTGAAAAGAGAATAGTTGTCAACTCTGAAGAACTTGGAGAATGATTATCTTTCATGAGCATATACTTTGTGCTGGTTATTGTGTTTTATTTCTATGTTGAGATTGCTAGAAGATCAAATTTGGGTTGAGTACCTTGCAGTTATTGTTTGGTTGAGTTTACTCAAACAGAGTACCCAGATTTCACTTGTACTGTAGAATGAAGATGCAGTTATCAGTCTTGTCCAGGCCATTGATTGTAGTAGAATTTTGGCTATCATGTACAGTAGATTACTACTGTGGCAGGAGAAATGCTGGCTCTAGTGCTTTACATACTGCTCTGGGATGCATTGTTAATAATGACAGTGACTATAGTCTATATATATTGTGTACTGTGGGCATTGACTTACTACAGGAGAGTGTTTCCTTCCCTTTCATCTTTGTTAGACATACTGTGTGAGAAAAATGAAATTACAAGCTTCAGAAAACAAAAATAAAAAAATATGATTTTGTGATATTTTGTCAGGAGACGTTTATATGATATGTGTCCCACTCGGTTTGCATGCGAATTGTAGAGGATTTTGCTAGTCTGTCATGATACTGTACTTAATTTTTATTTTGAGAATTACAAGGCCTTAATAAGATTTGAGGAAAGGTAATGGTGGACACAGCTGTAAGCTAAGGGCAGTTGATTTATTTCATGCTCATTTCTTTGAAATAGGTCAGCGTCATACGCTGTATATAATGTCATGCAAACCAACGAGTATGGAGTTGCCTCATCTAACATGGCATTTATCAGATTAACATTTGCAATGCAATGTACATGTCCCCAAGGTGAATAACGCAACGTCCATACTAACAATCTTACAGCATATTGCCTTATAAGGCTAGCCGGCTAAGTACAGACATATGATTTATCTGTGTTCTGAAAAAAGCAAATATCACTGCATTGGAAAATAATCTGTTTACAGTGCAACATGCACCATTAGTGCTATAAAAGGATATCTAGATCCTATCTTCACATTGCTGGAAGAAAAGTGGCAGAGGGGGAAAGGTAATAGATAAGGAAGATCATGCACGATGTTAGTGTAGCCTGGAGTAAAAGATGTGTGCACTGTTCGCATTACTCTTTTCCTGGCTGCTACAATGCCTGCAGAGGTAATTCCTGAGAAAGTAATTGAAGGTAAAAGTTTATAGGGTAATAAAAGTTTAATTTAGAGTAGGCAATAATGTGCCTATCTAAATGACAGGGCTTTTGTTTAGATTTTATTGTAACTCACCGGGATTTCGATAAACTAATCTGAGCAGTAAGTGCATCACATGTGGATGAGGATTAAATGTATACCCAAGATTTATTGTATCTACCGTATTTAGATGGAGATTTTCATTTTTATTATTGCCGTATTCTAATATTTATACATTGATCTACGGTATCTCCACGGGGGTTGAATATCCAATATTGTTCTGTCTTTTAATTTATGAGACTATTGTTGATTGCTAACCTTTTACATGCAGCAATATTATCATTTGTCTATATTTCACTAATTCCTAATGCCTTTACTACTGCCTCTGAAGAACATCTGTCATGGAAATACTAGCTGGACAAGCTTTCGGCCAGAAATATTTTTCTTTAGGGGAGAAGTATTTTCGTCTTATGATATAAGTTGTCATTTCACTTAATTTTACTTAATTTTTTTCACCAAGGTGGCCAAATATGAAGAATTTTTCAAGGATATTCCCCAGCTCAAATCACTTGAGGCATCAGATAAGGATAGGCCAAACCCATTGATTTTGATGGATTGGCTGACAATCAAATGTATATGGTCCTCATGATCTTCTCATTACAGATGATGTTGAAGAAGATTACTATATGGCTGTTGAAATTTCAATAGCTTAATCTTTTGTCCATTGGGGAGATAAGCTGTTTCCAGTTGATTCTAGCAGATGCTCTCTCCTAGCTTGGGTGAGCTGAGGATTCCTATTTAGTAGTCAGGAAAAATAGCCATTAGCCAAATGATTGTCCACTCATCAGCTATGTAATGTGTCTGGCAAGCTAAAGTGTCTTTTCACAGGAGCTGATAGTGGGGTGAATTAAAGCTTTTTCTTGATCAATAGTCCATGTAAGCAAGATCAGCCAATTGGATCAGATCATTTATGTGGGACAGAATGCTCATATTAACCACCCCTGTCCTTATACTGTTTACTTAAGCTTATATTAAATGGCCGACCTTAAAAAAACATTTATTCATGGTGTAAAAAAGATGTCAGTATTTTCAGAAAAAATTATGGTAAAACATGATGGAAATAGGGTCCATCAGGCATTATCAGTGTCCCATGCGATTAATCTGGTAGTCCGTATGTTTTTCTTTTCAGCTTTTATGAAACCTTAGCGCACATAGTCTGACTGACCTGTCAAAATTGGTTTCTCATTCACCATATTGCTAAGCAAAAGTGGATGTGATGTGTCAAACCTCCCTCAGCAAGTAAATAAGGCAGACTCCATAGACTGATTAAGGAAACCACTTAAAATACTTCAAACCTAATAAAAAATCTTTGAAAATGTTCAGGGAAAAACAAAAAAAAGACATCTGGCTTAATAAACACTTGCAAAAGAGTATTTAAGCCATCATTAATAGAAAAACTCCTTCAGTTCTTACTATACATCTACCCTGTAGTTTTCACTGAAGGGTATATCTAGTAAGACATACAGACAACGATGCAATGTATAGGTGGACCAAGTCTGTCAGAGCAAGGGGTTCTCTTTGGTAATGGCATTCCATTACAGCTAATGTACTGGGGTTCTGATGAGTGGATATCTAAATATGAGGACTATACCTTAAGTAGGACTGTCTCAGTAAAGCTCTCTTGGAATCCGAAGACTGAGTTTGCCTATAGGGACACAGCTAACATTTTGACAATAATTTTTATGATCAGAAAATTGAATTGGGGGTATATAGAGGTAAGGTATAAATGCGTAGACACCTGTAGGCATCACTGTGCAGCCTGCACAACCCTGATTACATGCAGAGCTGTAATCCTGCAGGGTCTATGAGACCTATCTTACATTTTTGCACAATAAGTGAATTGTTTTAGCAAAGGAAATTATTAACTTGTCTTTAGAGAATATTTTTTTAGTCTCTTGGTGAATTAATTTTCTTCCAGAAAATTTATAGACTAGGCTTATTTTTTATCTACTGTAAGAAATATTACTTTAATTTGAACACATTTCTTCTGGATTTATGGTACATGAAGACTTCTCATCAGTCTTGATTAATAGCTCTATAATTAAAATCAAAGAGTTTCCGCTGAATGTCTTTTGGCAGAAAACTCTACATATTCACCTTCAGTATGTGATTGAAGTTACGTGTCACATATTTCCAAAAAAGTCACCTACTCTCCTTTATGATGCCATTTGATCTAAAAGATCGACTTTTGCTTCTACTTCAGGCATCTTCTTCATATGATTTGATATCTGATTTTGGTTTTAACGGAGCAGAATGTAACATAACATTACCAGTCGTTTTCTGCCTGTTCAAAGCACACACTGAATGCAAAATCCCTTTTTTGCACATACCCAAAAGGCATTGTACTTAAAAGCATGGAGAAGGCAACCCTCTCAAAAGTTAAATAACGCTTAGCTTTAAGTTGTTGATCTTAAATTTTCTTTGTTTTTTTCAAGGGTCAAATTCTACAAATTAACTTTCTTTCTCGATTACTGATGTGTACATTAATGTATTTGAGTTTATAAAGTCAGTTTGAGGCTCAAAACGCAACCTCAGACAGACTTGACACTAGCCACACCATCTATCATGCCCCATAGGAATCCCATCATTCACCCTGTACAGGGATGTGATTTAACAAAGTATCTCCAGTTTGCACATATGAAGTTGCTGCTGGCCAGAGGAGCGAGCCAAAGGAAAGTATAATTAAACTAGCTGGGTCAGAAACTGGAGGGATAGAGCTAAGGACAGAATCTGGTGACAAAACCATATCCCTAACAAGCTAGGGTCAAAGTCGAAAAGGATTATACAGCAAACTAAGTCAGTATCTAGCTAGATCAGTAACCGGAGACCAGTAGATCTTAGCATTAGAGATATACCCATATATATGGCAGACAAAACAGCAACTAGAATCTCCAATCACATTTCAGGGACTTTAAATTGGTCTCAGCGGGGAGCAGACTGCACCTGCTAAAAAACTGGGTCAGTGCCACAAGTCACAGCCACATCAACATTCTTAACTGGACAGTGTCCGTGCCACCCAGTGATGTTGGCAATATCACCTCTTCCATTACCACTGTCACCAGTAGAGTAAATGAGGTGGTCCCTACGATAAAGGCAGACATTACTTTTTCAAGGTGTTGGGGGTTTTGAGTTTCAGATGACAAATCTTTTAATAAGTTATAACTTATTAGAACTCAAATTAATTTACCTGTTAGCTAAAAGAAGGTCCCCAGACATGTACTCCCCATATTAAGGGTTTTGTCAATGGAACATATTTATTAAATCCCTACAGAATAAGCAAAAAATGTATGAATGCTGGTGGCTTACCACTGAGACCATCAAGACCACATTTCAAATCACAACAGTTTGAATGGGGCAGTCCTACCACATCAATTAATATTTATTGGACTTATGGACATAGTCTAGAACTTACCGGAACTTGAATATCTCCGCCAATCCCAAAGTAATTTATTTGAGCAGTAGTCGGCATGCCAGGTCATCTCTCAATTCAAACTTGGAGAATTAGGCATAGGAACCTTCAATTGGTTTCCCATACCAACAGATTTCACACATTTTTAGCAGTTCTGTGGATAGTTCAGAGGGCTGTACACCATGCGGCATTTATGAAAGCACAGAGACATAATTCTGAGAGACAATCTTATTTCTCGTCATAATACATTTACCACTGATTGGAAGCTTGCCACCTCGGTTATTCTGTAAGAGTTAGGCTACGACAGCACGGTGTCATTCGATATGCGACAGTGATTTTCAGAAAAGTCATGCAACAAAAACATCTGTGCAACTTGTTTGTGACTTGTTGTCAAGAGATAATTTTAGAGTTCTGATTTTGCTGCAAAATAAAACATCCAAGTTGTGACAATTTGCAAGTGATATGCGACTTACTTTGTCTGGAGCAAGTGAGTCGCTTGTGAATTTGGGAATATTTCAAATATAAGCAGAAGAAAGTGTTACAATGTGTTTTTTGTTATAAATGTCTTCTGCGACCTGCAGCAGAAAATCAGACTCATTTGAAAACATTTGTAGCTCTGTGTGATAGTAGCAGAATGTCACAGTGCGACACCATAGGAAATCATTAGATGCAATAGTGCAATGCAACATTGCGATTTCAGTGTCATGTGCAGAGGTTAATGCAATTTTAGAAAAGTTAAAGGGAATCTTTTAAATGAAAATATAGGGATAATCCACAGATAAATAACATTACAATTCTGGGTGGCCGCCTTACTGAAAGTCTGTCTACCAGGAGAAAATGAGCTTTATTCCTCCTAGGACTGTTGGCATCAGTTGTAGAGGTGTGCCCAGAGCAGCTATTGTCACGACTCACTATGCAATGAGTGGCAGCTATAATCACACCCCAGCGGTTTGATTGACAGCTCGCTCTGCTACAGCTTGTAACTGGTGCACACAATGCTGTGAGTGATGACTTTAGTTGTTCTGGGCATGCATTTATTCTGAAGTCCAGCAGCTCAAGTGAGGAATAAAGTTATGTTTCTTTCTATAGCTGCAATTTCAGTCCAGTAGCTGGACAATATCGTAATGCTATTAATCTGCAGATTAACCACATATCTGCTGGTTCATAACATTTGAGGACTAGACAGTTTCCCTTTGAAAGGTTATTCTCAAATTGTATGTTCAACTTCACACTGCTTTACAGCTTTTTTCACTTCCTGGCTACGGGTGGGGAAGTATTCCTTTTTGAGTGACAGTTCTGGTTCTGTAGCTTCATCCTGCTGATGAGCTTAAGCCATTGTGATTCATTAAAGATCTGTCAGTGCTTGTTCTTATGTTCAGAATACTATAGTGTTCTTACTATATTTGTATACAGAGATATGAAGGCACTGAAGCAATCATAAGGCTCGAGTAAGCAATGAGTAGGAGAACTGTTCTGGAAATTGATGATGGTGGGGGATGGGGTTTATGATTTTACAAGACTGATAACAGAAGCTCAGTCAGCAATTGAGAAGAATAGGGAGGTTAGCTGCTAGCTGCTGTATAGAAATCAGTGGTCTGGAGAGAGGTGACTGTTATGTCAGAGGTTAACTCCTTAACCTGGAGTGTAACTACTATACATACTCAGCCAAACTCTAGTAGTCCATTTTCCTGGCATCAAGCTGTTCACTATGTTAGATAAAAACTCTCATTGTAGGAAAATGAAAGCAAAACAATTGCAAACTTGTCAATATTAATGCTTTCTAATTAATTATACATATTACATAACATGGGAATACCTCCATATGAGCCTCAAGATGTAGCCTTGTAAAATTCTATCAAATATTTTCTCTGCTTGACTTTTCAGGAGCATGTGCCCTGTCCATGAAGAGGGAAAAAGATAGAAAAGTTTTTAAATAAGCCAATATGATCTTTGGTATATGTTGAAGTAATATGTGCATAGTATAGGAAATATGCAAATTGGTAAAGCTTGTGGGAAATAGAATAATGGCCCCTGTTGACTGCTTGACTGGTTTTGACAGCCGCTTGAATTACTGGAGCTGGGCACCTGCTTGTTTGATGTACAGGCTGGAGCTCGGAAGGGATCAGTTAAATACTGGCTTTTGCACAGGCTATTAAATTGCAGACAGAGGGAACGCAACCAATCTGTTCAGAATCTGACTAGCTGAACCCTAGTAGGGACACTGAGACTAAAATGATTGACAGGATTTTAGTAAACTGCAGGTCTGATTCAAACTCTCCAAAACAAAACTTTGTTTGTCTTGGGATTAGTGTGGATTAGTTAAAATTCTTTCAGTGCGGTGGGGAAATGTCCTTTATTTGCAGGAGAAAGCTTTTTCATTCACAGCAAATAACAGCGGTTTTTAACTGAATGGCAAAGGAAGTTTGACACGAACTTCTGCTACATAGCATTTATACATATCACAACCAGCATGGAAGATGTAAAAGTAATTAAAGGTTAATGCATCTATTACATGGCTTTGTTTACTTGCCTTTTCATTTATTATTCCACTGATTTCTTCCTACACTGTACGTGACAAAATGTCGGCAATATAATACCGTGTTTTGTTTCATTGTAGCAGAAAGAGAATAGTCATTTTTGACATGATGATGCTTGAAAAGCTTTCATGGAAGACACATTTGTGCTTACTTTGTTGGCACCAGGGGTGCAAGAGGGTTTAGGCAATGAGGCGATGATTAAGAGGCCTACAGAATAGGACCCTTTCTTCCATCTGCAGACAATGGGGCTTGGCAGCAATCAGTCAGTGGAGTGGAGTACTTTCTACTCCGCTTTTTATTTCTCGGTTATGCAGCCAATTGGCTTATTACCCCTGTAGCCTTTTTCATTAACCCATTATTACCCCATGTAATTCAAGTACACAAGCCATTATATCATGGATAAAATAAAATTACAGGATCCATCACCAGCAATAAACCAGATTGTGGACAGTTTCCAGGAAGTAAAGATGGCTATATACATAAGAATAAGATATGTACGACGTACAGCATGTTCCACAGTTGTGCAGCTGGACTTTCCACAGATGGGCAGAAGGATTATCCCCATGGGCATTATATTCAGTTAATCCTCTAGTTTCCTATGTGGAATCTAATAAAATAAGTATGAAGCTACCTATTTCAGCAGCTGATTTTGTCTGCAATGTGGCCTAAAATTAATGCAAAAATTTAACATTTCATATAAAATATGTTTATGAAACCCCATACATAGGCACTGGACATGGTCTATTGTTTGATTTTAAACAGATTTTGGTGCATTAAATTCATGTCAAATCCTACACATATGAGTTGGAGAAACTGCAGCTAGAGAACAATGGCGGAGCGTAGCTGCAAACAATCACCATAAATATACCAGCTAAACGTCACTCGGTGTGAACAGAGTGCTAACTAACTAACGGAGCCAACACAGACTGAGAGCACTCAAAGCGATACCCTGTTAGGCATCACAGGGGTACATAGAGTACAGACACTAGTTGGGAGTCCCTGTAACTTAACCCCCGACTGTGCTGGTGGTTGTGTTTGTTCTGAACTCTGCTGTGTTACCCGCACACAGAACGGGAACAGTTACCAATCCAGGTGGGAATTTCCACCCTACACTGCCTGATAAGAAATACGCTCATAGAGCACGAAGCAGCACACGTGTATACGGAGTGGTCACGCTTCCACCAACACACATACAGCAAGTATAAATGATCCTAGTGCGCCGACCAGTGCCCCAAAGTCCAGTCAGAAAGGACCTTACTCCCGGACCAATCCGGAGCCGACACGGGACTTGAGCAGATGACACCCGACCACCAATGAGAGGTCGCCACATCTCGAGCATGTCCAGTAGAACGAGTCCTGGACTTAGCTTCAGGAATGACTGCCGGCTGCTGTGTAGTGTTAGTTACCATAGTTGAACCTGGAGAGGCAGCAGTAACGACACACACAGCCCGAGTCTGAGCAAGATCCTGAGACCGACGTCTTTGCTGAGCAGCATCTACTGTGATCGAAACTTAATTTGAGACTGCAGGAGAAGACAAGGTTTGGGATCCATCCTGTGCAGAGGAAGAATCCCGGCGCCTAACAATTTTTAGGCTAAGTTCACGAATGTATACAAAATAGTTTCATACAGAATATGTGAATGTTTTTATCCTCACCTGTAATCCATATGCAGTATGTATACAATCCGTTTTTTTACAGCAGCAGCTATTAATAATTTACAAGATCATTTACAGTTTTCTATGTTCAAGTATTGCAATGAATTCATAAAAACTACTGTGAACGTATCTAAATCACCCATAAACTTGAGTGAATAAGTCTTATCTGATACAGGGAAGAAACTTGTGCATGCCACAACCTTTTTTTCACACTTGGATCAGACAGTGAAAAAAATTGCTTATCTGAAATGCACATTGAATTACATTGATCTATCCGTTGATCGCTGTTCATGTTTTTACAGACTCAGGTCAAAAATACATTCACGTGAAAGAGCCGTTAAAATGAGATGAACTCGTTGCAAAAATTTAACATTTCATATAAACTTTGTTATGAGTGATAAGCTTTTATTGTACCGTGTAGCAGATGGGTAACCAGTGCAATGACTGGCACAAGGTGGAGGCATCGTTGTAGTGGTTGGATAGAAATAACACTCTGGATGCCGCATTCATGATGAATTGGAGAGGAGAAAGTTTAATAGAGGGAGAAATATTAGTAGAAAGTTGGAGTAGTCCACATGAGAATAAATAAGAGTGACATTAAGAGATTTTGCAGTTTTAAAGGAGAGAAAAGTCAGATTCTGGAGATGTTTTTAAGGTGCAGGTGACTTGAGCGAGTGAGTGGTTGGATCTTGGGAATGAAAGTAAGTTCTGTGTCAAGTATGACTCTTATATAGTAAGTGTGCTGCTGCTTAGGATTTATGGTTGAACCTTCCAAGAAAATTGCAATATCGGGTATAGGTAGGTTAATTTAGGGAGATAACATTAGAAGTTCAGCTTTAAAGAGATTCAGTGCCAGAGACACAGACAGACAGACAATCCTTGGTAATTAGTATTAAGGTGGGGGGTAATGTATGGAGAAGAGGTGTATCATTGGGTGCCATGAGCATAGAGATGATACTGGAAACCAAATTTGCTAATGGTTTGTAAATAGAAACAGTGTAAAGAGAGAAGAGGAGGCCACCAACAACTGTACCCTTGGGAACCCCCATAATAAGGAGAAGAGGGGAGGAAGAAGAGCCAGCAAATTATATATTGAAGGAGTGGTCAGAGAGGTAGGAAGAGAACCAACAGAGTTTTTTTGAGACCTATAGAGCAGAGCATATTGAGGAGGAGCTGGTGATCCTTAGTGTTGAATGCTGCAGAGAGATCCAGTAGAATCAGCAAGGAGTAGTGACCATTAGATTTAGCTGTTAGTAGATCATTCAAGACTTTCATAGGGACAGTTTCAATGGCGTATTAAAATCAGAAATCAAATTGTATAGAGTCAAAAAGAGAGTAATCTAAGCGATAGCAGATTATGCAAAAATTAACCAAATGTTTCAGGAGTTTAGCGATGAAGAAAAAATTAGAGACAGATCTGAAGTTAGCAGCGCAGTTCTGGCGAAGGGATATTTTTTTACTAAAGGGGTTATGACAACATGTTTGAATGAGGAGGGCAAGATTCTGTAAGATAGATAGAGGTTGTTTTTAGTTTTATTTAGGTGGGCAGTGACAGTCGGGGAGAGAGACTTAAGGAGATGTGAGGGAATAGGGTCATTGGTGCAAGTTGTAAGGTGAGAAGAAGAGATGTGTCTGGTGACTTTTTCTGTGATAGGATCAAAGATGAAAAGTGAACTTGAGATGCAGGAGGGAAGGAGATCCAAGCTGTGAGGGGATTGGGTGAAAGCATTCTGATGCACTTGTTTGACTTCTTCTTGCCTTTAGTAGCACATATTGAAATATACATGCAATGGTAGCAGAACCCATCTGGTGTAAATCTATCAAAAGCACAAAGTGTTGTCTGTTATGCAGAATCGCAAATACAGCCCTGCACATTCTGTTTTTAGCTATTTTACCCATTGTACCATTCCAAATGAGACAAGTATTACAGAATAGAGGGGTCATGACTCATGACATAAGAGGTCATGTACAGTATATCTTATTTACCTACACTCTTTCTCTTTAGAGGTGACAGATAACCGCCAGGGGCTATTTCTAGGGCAGTAAGCCAGAACAGTTTGTGTAGAGGTAGAGCATTTTGACCTGCTGATGTGGAATTGCAAAATTGCCTGGCACTAGCATATTTATAAATATCTCCCAATGTGTCTCAAGGTAAATGACTTCTTGTTTTGTCAGTTTCATTTTCCTTAAAGTACTGTCACAGGCCGTAGGGTTAAGCTGTAAAAATGGACAGTTAAAGACAGTGAGATTATGATCAGAAGCGAAAACCAATAAAGTTTGTTGATGGAAATTTTGCGCAAATGGAATATGTTTGCCAATCAGTATTGATGTCTCTATAAATCACTTTTACGGCCGTCTAAATTAAACCTTAAGCATTGTGACTCTATGCGGGTCTATCATATGCATTGAGAAGGTTTTGTAAAATAATATCCAGCCTAACTCTACTGATATGTTCTGAGAGTTTTATAAATTGGACACTCTGGACATGGAAACATCTAGATAATTATATTGATTTCACAGTTATCTTGGATTTATCTGTGATTGAGGGCTTACAGCTGCTGTGACCAGAATAGATATCATTCAGTTATGATCGCTTCTAAATTCTTTTTTCATTTGCAAAAAGAGCCAAAGTATTAGAGTGAAATGTGTGTGTTAGCAAGCAAAATCAAGATCTGGTTTTAAAGAGAAAATACTGTGCAGTAAATCCAGATGATTATTTTATCTAGAAATATCCGTAATGCATTCTGCATGTACATTAAAAGATATTTGTGTTCTGGAAAAAAAATAAACTAATCTATTCGTGAAAGGGTTAATCAGTGTAAGCCTAACATGAAAAAGACCCAATAATAAGCAGATATAAAATATAACTTTTAATATTTCATTTAAAAAGGGACAAACACCACACTAAAAAGTGCACACTATGTTCACTGTATGGATAAACCCTGAACTGAATGCCTGCCAGCTGAGGTTGGCACCCTATACGCAACCTATATGAGAATGGTGCCCCCCGCTCAATGATGGCTGACCCTACTGTCCTATTATGCCTGACAGTGCTAAATAGTGAAGGTCAGTAAGAAAGACAGTGCAGGCATTTATCAGGTCAGTGAAAGAGGTGAATCACCATGCCTGATTGACAAAGTTACAATAAAAAATGTGAGATAAGCATACCCCTCTGATCTGTACCTATGTTGAACCCTGCCTGTACAGCGGAGGTTGGCACCCTATTTGTCAGCGGATATGACGCCTCCGCACAACAGAAGCTGACCCTGGGAGACCATATACACCATTAACCCCAGTGATTAGTATTACTAAGCAGAGATAACTGGTGCTTGGAAACCAATGACAAAACATAGTTAATCAGATAATTAATTCAGATATTCAGATTTAGTCTTAAGAAAGATCAAGAGAAACACATATGATATAATTTAAAGTCAATAAGACAGTCAGAAGGGGTAATTATCATTCAGATGTCATGTGACCTCTACATGTTTCACCACACGGCCCATCAGGAGGTTAGATGGATAGATGTTGCATGTTCTTAATATTTTAATGAGGCCCTCCAGTTGTTGCCTTTAACCGTCTATGGATGAGACTGCTTATATATTTTTCTGGCTTTGCACTATGTGTAGAGCATTTATGAGTGTAGGATTACCATAACTACACTTTGTTCACAATATTTGAATGAGGTAGTACAGTTGGTGCCTTCAAAGGTGTATGGATGACCTCGCTTGTAATTTTTGGCAGACTGCATTGTGCAAAATGTTCATGAGTGTAGGAGGACTACAACTATACTTTGTTCTCAATATTTGAATGAGGTACTACAGTTGTTGCCTTCAAGGGTGTATGGATGCCCTTGCTGGTAATTTCTAACAGGCTTTGCAATTAGTGTGCAGATTTTATGAGTATAGGAACCAATACATGACAATTTGAGCAAAATGTGTATGAGGTCCAATATAGGAAGTATGTGAGTCCCTCTTCCATCACATTTTTGGCATTTCTTGCTTCCAACATAAATTACATTGAAATTTTAAATTTTTTAATAAAAATTTCAATTTTGGTTTTTATTTAAATTCTAATATTTAAAAAAATATTTTTTACATTTTGCCTTATATACAAGTCATTAAACAGGAAATAATGTTTCCTACCTTTTTTTCCTGTAAGCTCTCATCAATTCTGAAAATTTCATTGTCAGGTCTTCAAAAGAGTGACAACATTGTTCTCAGCAGCGATCTAGGAGTCAGAAATGCTTCCAGGGGTCTTCCCCATGTTGTTCTTCCATTCGGCAATTTTTCTATCCATTTCAACATTTTCACTATGAAAAAAGTGAAGTATTTTGAACCTTACGATTACTAATGGGTAACCATTAGTATCAATTCATTTGAATCAGATCCCCAAGCTGGGAGTGGCCCATAGGGGAGCAGGTGAATCCCCCGGCTGGCCTCTGTGAAGGAGTGGGCCCTTCAAACTCCTCCATTAGCAGTGCTCATACACTTGATTTGCTATTTACAGACAAAGACAAGACTCTAATAGTTCACTAAAAGAAACTACCCAGTTATTTATTACATGGAAACATTAGTAAATTTGTGTACTAGGCTCAGTTTTTTTGCATATGGTTGAACAGAGGATCCTCAGAATCAATGCTGCCCTTTTCACTCTAGGTTTATACTGCAGGTCAACCTTCCTTTCTTATGATCCTGAAAAGGCAAATGTGTTCTTGGGCAAGAACATTTCCAAAATAAGGCACTATGAACAGACATCATATGAGGACAGACGCAGGATGAGTAGTGTGCCGGCAGGGGCACTATGTTAGGTGGATGAGATTATATTAACGCCAAACCCCAACCAAAGTCATCTCACAGGAACTAAGGACTTACAGTTTAAAATATATTAGTATTAATTGAGTAACATTGAATACTATGTGCAGAAACATTAATTATACAGCTAATTTTATAAATTCACTATATTTTAGTCTTCACTTGAATGCTCGGGAACAGAACAGTTTTATGGTGAGTAGCAGAGTGATGATGAATGTAAGCTGTATTCTCACATGTCTTATTTAGCAAGTGACAGCTCAGGTGCCTCCACTCTGGTCCATGAAAATCGCAGCTGCCAGCCCACTTCATCTCATCTTCAGCAATGCACCTGCCACTTCACTAATTTATGCTGCTCTCACCAATAGACTCCCAGTTCTTGTAGAATGAGATTCAGCATTCTTATTTTTACCTAAAAATGCTTTAACGATGCTTATTTCTTCCTGTTTCCTACCATTAGCTAATAAATCAAAGTTTTTAAAAGTGACAGAATTTCTCACCAGTATAAGAATTCTGTCCTTCACAGGGCACATGAATGCCAAACTTTCCTAGATACATGTTATGGTAGATTAAAGCCATTGTCTCAATAGTAGTAGATGGCAATGGAGATGCTGTGATTATTTACGCTACACCTACTAAAAACTGAATTTCTCATACATACAGAAGTGTCTACAATTGGGGCTCATTCAGTTGTCGTTCTTTTTAACCTTTGAGAAAAACAAACTGAGTTTCATTAGTGATTGTTATCAGTCTCATCAGATTTTGTGTCGTTCAAATTTCATCAGAATTCGATCAGAGTTTAATCAATTTTTCTCATTTGTGAAAAAAAAAGTTTCCACCTTCTCTTATCTATCAGTCCAAGAAAAACGAACAACACTTGGATGGCATTCGGGTGCTGTCAAATTTTTTAATGGATCCACTCGAATTGCTGAGTTTAATTCAGCACACGGATCAATATTGGACATGTCACTGTGATTTTGAATGAACCACTTTGTCCACAAAAAATCATAGATATGTGAACAGCTTTATAGATTGTCATAGGTGTAATGTAAGACTGGGGTGCCAAGAGCCCACCAGTAACTAACTCCAGGGCCCCACTTTTCAGCTCCATGCAAATGTGACATTATCCTCAATCACAAATTTATATAAGAATGAACTGGGCAGATTGTTACATGAACAAGATGCTGCCTGTGTCTGTACACGGCGACTCAGGTATATAGTGCCAAGTACTGCTCATTTAAGAGGGTGGTGGCCCACCGGAGGATTCTCCTTTTCTCCAGTGGGCCAGTCCAATCTTGAGTATGAGTGCTGTCCGAAGAAAACACCGATAGAACTCGTTCGCAAAAACTGACAACTGAATGAGCCCCTACTCCAAATTCTCACAAACTATACAAATATAATACATTATTTTGAAATGCGAAACCCTGGACTCGCTGCAATTTACATAACAACCACTAGGTAGTTACGCATAGACACAAACATAGCATAAACCTCGCTGGTAAAGTATCACAAAATCATGCTTCACTTAGTTTTTCATTTTTTTCAGCCCTGTTATGTCATACCACTCATTTTAAAATATTTTTAACGCAGAGTGAATGTACGGACACATGCATCCATCCCGGCAGGGGAATTGTATTATTACATGGCAGCCATTAAGATCGAAGGCGGTGCATGTAATACATGAATGGCACAAGTCTGCCAGATTGGGAGCTGTTATAGATTTAGTCTCTGTTTCTGGCTCACATTAGGGGGTCCCTCTCCATGATGTCCATATGCTTTAACAACTAGTGGCAAGGGAATGTCTTCATTAGGTAATGCCTATAAGGTATGAGCTATGAGACAATATTGACTGTAACTAATACTTACAATTTAAGTATCTGTTTTAGCATCAGCCATGTATTTGTGTTGCCCAAATATAATTTTACATTATAATTTCGTCTTCCGCTTCAGTGTTTGTGTTAGTCGGTGTCAATCAAAGTTCTTCTTTCGTGTCACTGTAGCGTACAATTATATCTTCCCAGCTGTGTGGTGCTGCAGAATATAATGACAAGATCTGAACAAATGATAATAAAACTCATACAAATAAATGTCATAATGGCTCTATGATGACCGCAAGCAGCATGCAGTGTAGAGTCCCATGGATGAATAGTGTATGGAGGGAATAAAGCTGGCAGTTTATCTATTAGCGCACACAATTTAATGTGCAAACCCACAAGGGAGTCCAATTCGTCTCTGGAGCTTTCACCTGGGAAGACTGACACAGTCCATTGAGAAAGTTCTGTTACAGGCTATTCAGAATTACTGAGGTATAAAAGTTAATCATTTCCTATAGTAAAAAGGAACCAAATAGAAGATATACTTTTTAGAATAGAAGTTAGTATGGTTTAGTTTAGTTTAAATTCAGTATATTATGCAGTGTATGTGTCAGGCTGGGGTGTCAAGAGCCCACCAGTAACCAAATCTAGGGCCCCCCTTTTCAACTAAATGCAAATATGACATTATCCTCAATAACAAATTTATATAACAATGAACAGAGTAGATCGTTAAATGAAAACGTTGTTTCCTTTGCACATAGTGATTCAAGTATATAGTGCCATGTGCTGCTCATTGCTCATATAACAGGGTGGTGGCTCATTCTTGTACAGGGGCCCACCGGAGGATTTTCCCTTTCTCCCGTGGGCCAGTCCAAGCCTTCAGTGTGTTACTGCTACAAGAGAATAATTCTTATTAAACTCAGGAGAAAAAATGAGTCAAAAAATGCCAATAAAAATAATCACAATTTTATTTTTACATGAAAATTTTAACCAATATACATAACAAAGATATATATATATATACATATATGTTTAAAGAACATGGGTTAAATAAGAACTGTGATGAACTCCAAAAAATGTTCCATAAAGGCCAAAGATAAGGTCAGGAATGTTAGTGAGCGATATGAACGAGAGGGATAAAATTTTCATGTTTATGATGTGACAAAATATAATTTTGATAATTTTTCTTGGCATTTTTTTGACTCATTTTTTCTCCTGAGTTTAATATTGATGAGAGAGTCGCCATTTTTTCATGCGTATGGATTGCACTGATATTTTTATATAGAAGAGATTAATTCTTGCAGCCAAATCGGCAGAAAATCCTACGCACTTGGCAGTCACCTTTTCCAGAAAACACAGACATGCTACGCCCAATTGTCTTCTTAAGCGAACAGCAAAAAATTTGGATTTCAGCAAATCTGATTTTTTTGTGTAATTAAGGTAAACTTGACTGGCCTCAATCGATTTGCTCATCTCTACTGCTAACCTATGTGTCTAGTATATGATTTTAGTGTTACTAATAGCTTAATGGTATAATAATGTTTGTGCCACTTTGGCAGCTAAGGGTACTAATATGTAGATATAATATTCTGCCTTTACACATGGTGTTTTATGATGGCAAATCCAATTAAATTAACACACAGGACTACTGATATACAGTTTTATTTCGCAACCTCAAGGCCTAAAGGCATGGAAGGTGATAGGGATTTCAAATTACACCTTAGAGAGAAACATTGTGTGATAATGGATCCCCCTTCAGGCTCTGTATTAGGCATAATACGTGTATCCATATTGGCTGCAATTTTCCTTTAATTATTCTACTTGTTATGCTATACCTGGCCACTAGGTTTGCTCTTAATGAAAATTAAATCCTTGAAAAGTATTACACTTTTATGATGCTTTTTATTTAGAGATAAGTGAATTAAACAAAATTTGAATTTGCCTTTATGTGCAAATTTTCACGGAAAATTCATTTCATAGGGATGTTATTCTTCGCAATATTTTAATGCAATAGTGCATAATAAATGTAACATATAAAAAATAAAAAAAAAATCTTAAACTCCCCTCTCTGATCACATTTCTGTACCTCCTCTCCTTAATGTCACCTGTTCAGTCCTCATTGCATATTCTGATCCCTGCCTCTTGCGCTGAAGTCACAGGGTCTCTCACACTGAGTCGAAACGTCCAGTTCTGATGAGGTCTAGGAGGATTCTTCACAAGCATGTGAAAGGTCACAATGCCATGATGTTACATTGTGCACATTGACCGTTAGCGCTGCATGCATGGAACCATACCAGGGCTCATCAGAGCTGGAAGTACAGCTCAATATGAGAGACCTAGGGATTTTTATCGCTCAAGGCCAGGGTAGATGTAACGAGAATCAGATAGATGAGAGTGAGGAACGGAGGGGCTGAAGAAGTGAGCAGGAAGGTGACTATAATGATTTTCTTTTTATTTAAATTTTGATGGCCCTTTATGGTTCAGAAAATTAGAGACCAGCAGACACTATTTTTCTGAATCCTTGTGGAAGCAAATTACAAAAAAAACACATTCTTGCAAATGGGGAATTTTGAAAAATTCGAGAAGAATTGAATTCCGCTGGGATTTATCCATTCATTTCTACTTTTATTCTATTGTAAGTAGAAGTTTATTGCAGAAGGGTTCAAAATGATAATTAAGGACAATTTACTTGATGCGATGAAAACAAAACATTTCATGTTGACCTCCGAAATCAGAATCTAGAATATGTGAACAGGGTCTTCCAATTAAAGCAACGCTTTCTAGCTGAAATTCACTATACTGTATGTAATAGGAGAACGTCCTTAGCATTCCCTCAATAACATTAGTGTTCCCAAGTATGGAATCTCATTTTTTTAAGTTTCTTTTGAAAGCACATGTTGTATATTGTGTTCTGTATTCCTTTGCTATTGCTAATTATTAATAAAAAGGCCACTTTATGATAGGAACAATGTGAACAAGTGGAAGGAGTTTCAAGGTAGAAAATAGGATTAATATTAACATCTTGCAATACATATATATTTTTGTTGGGGAAACAGAAGACAAACCATTGAAAAATAAGAACTATACCGTAAATCTAATGTTACACAGAATGTGCTAAATAAGGCAGAGGAGCCGAGGAATGAACAGTCTAATTCTAATTAATTAACCTTTCCCAGATGTTCTGTGTTCTTTGGGGAAAACAAAATGTGGAGTTGCAACCTTTAACATGCGATTATCTGCACATCAACCCTGTCACAAAATATTTAGGAAGCTTCAGTTTCTGCTAAAGCACCGTAAAATTAAGCAGTTTAATAACTGGATACGAGGACTTGTGTAAAACCTTAGATTTGTGAATATTTTGAATTGGACTTCATTAAATATACAGGTTAGTAGCCAAGAAAAAATGTCTTTGCTTACGTCAGTTGGGTCATCTGTTCAAGCTGTTTTTTTTAATGTAATTTTTTTTTTCTAGCTAATGCAAATATCACTGTTCTACTAAATCTGCCATTATTTTTCTTTATTTTTGAGCCTGTCCTGTCCTGATATATGGCTCCTTCTCTTTATATATATCTTTGCTTTTTAACCAACTGGGCCCAGTCCTTGTCTCAAGAAGTTGACCATAAAAAATAGTTGATAACCGTGCCTAATTGGCTGAAAAAAACTAGATTTATGCATAGGGTAGAAAGGAAAAAATCTTAAAAAAGGAGCATTAAAAAGGTTGTCCAGCCTCAGGCTACTAGTCTGCAGATATTCTATGTGACTGCAGACTTGAGAATCCTTATATCACATGCACTGCTCACTATGAGAGCAGGCAGGCACGAGAAGTCTAATATGTGATTTGCGATTTGCTTACAAGTGATCACGTGCCTACCAGAAGGGCACATAATCCCTCAATGAAAGTGTGTTGAGAGCGGCCTGACAAGTCTAGTTGGAATGTGGCCGGGAATATGCATATCACATACTGTTATGAGCTCGGTTGCAACAACTTTATTATATAAT
>VIAB01000001.1:1214065-1225748 GCA_009801035.1 Oophaga pumilio | reverse complement strand
ATTCAGTAGCCATTGAAAACAATTTTTCTGATCCGTAAAGGACTCTAAAAAGGTTAAAAAAATAAAAAAAATACTCATGCTCATTTTACTGCTCAGTTCTCTGGACCCTCCAGTTTTCTTCAACATCCCTCATCTAGTCCTCACCATATATTTTTATCTCTGCCATGAGTGCTGAGCCCTCACAAGCTAGGTCAGGACTTCCGGCTCTGATGAGGCTTGGGAGGATTCTGCAAAAATGCACGAAAGGTCATGACATTCTCCGTGACCTTGGGCGTATGTGCAGAGACATCCTGGCCCTCTTCGAAGCTAAAAGTCCCTGCCTAGCATGAGATGTGATTTTCATGCTCACGTAAATGATGAGATGCACCAAAGAACAGGTGGGTGACAGTGAGGAGTGAAGGAATTAGAGAGGTAAACTGTAATGTGTGTGTATAAGTTTATACTTTTTATTTTATTCACCTTCTAACGGCCTTTGTGGTTTCAGAAAAATGGCTGCCATTTTGCTGAATCTATGTAAAAGTAAAATAGCAAAAATAATTATAATTTTGGTAAACACAATTTTTTGTAATATTCATATAAATTTCCATTTCCATCAAAATATACGTGCTTCCCATTTTATACACAGCTCTACTTTCATGTTTGTTCCGACAAATGCAAGGAGTTTCTACCCACTGTCTGTGGACCCATAATGAAAGGGCTATTCTTCTGGTGCAATAGCTTGGTCACCCCATTTTCCATCTCTACATCAGTTATGATGGAGTCGGGGGCTGATCTATGTTGTGAACTGAGACTAAAATCCAGCCCCTTCTTCAAATGCTGACACAAAGAAACGGAGAAGGCTTGCTGCTTTTGTAAAAATGGACATTGAGCTGCTGGTAACTAAAGAGGGGTTCTAAATTTGAATGATCAGACTGGAAAGAAAAAGAGTGTTCTCAAAATTAAAGGGAAAGTTTCACCAGTAAAAACACTAGTAACCTGTAGATATGGGCTTAATCTGCAAGTTGATAGCATTAATAACCTGCCCGCCACCTGCTCGTAGCCGAAAGCTGGGAGGAAAAAATTAACTTTATTCTCCCCGGCAACATTCTGTTTCAGCCATGGGGCAGCTGGTTCAGTCACTGCTTTGAGCATACAGAGCAGTGCCCCCGGCCCTGACTGACACTGACTCTGTTTTGGGTCTGGCTGTCAGTGAGGGAGCTATTAACCTGCAGATTAATCCCATATCTGTATCTTAATAGTGTTTTTGTTGGTGACCGCTTCTCTTTAAGTTTTTACATTTGAAATACCATAAATTAGGCTTACTTCCATCATATATCCCCCTATAGCACTCCCATCAAAGGTTTTATCAACTAAATATATTGCAATCATCATATTATATAACACTGTGTACTTAAAGTTGCTTTTTTTGACTTTCTACCCAGTTAATTCTTCACTTTTCATTAAGTCTATGACTAGAAAAACAGACTAGCTGAATCCTTCTATGTTCTATGTAGAAACAGGAGGTCAATTTTCTCTGCATGAGTCATCACTGCAAAAGTCCATGGCAGAGGGGAGGAGGGAGCAGCTGGGTCAGGATGTGAAGAGGGGGATGGTAAATATAGGGAAAAAACTTCCTGTTTCGGAGAAAAGAGAAGAATTTGCTGGGTAAAAAAGCAAAATGAGCAGTTGTAAGCACACTGCACTAAATAATGTGATAATTGCAATTTACTAAAACTTGATGGGAGTGCTTCTTTAAGTTTTTAGCTACACACAATACTCATCCACTGCAGATTATTTTTATTCAGATAGCCACTGATTCATAACAGTGTTGTACGTCCAACTGTCCAACTGTAGCTGTTTCAGTGTGTGCAGGGGCCACTTTGGTTTGGGGTCTAAAATACTATAGGCAAAAGTTTAAACATTCTTTTAACTATTTGAAATGTACTTGTTGACTTTTTTTCTAATGATACTATGCTAAACTAAATAAAAATGAAGTAAAAACAACCTTACTAACAAAATGATTCACCCTGCTATGTCTTCAAGGTCTCGGATGCACATTTCCTATGTTGTATCCCTCCTCTGAGTGCACACATCAGATTTATTATTTATTAGAAAATGATTAACTGCTGTAGCCTCCACACAAACATCCTTATTCGCGCTCCTATTAGCCTGTCAGTGATTCACGTTATTTTGATATATTCATTTTCTAGTAAATCATCGCTGGTGACTCTTGCCTTTCCAAATCCAATCAAATTCTTGGCATATATTCCCTCTTTCTAGAGTCATACATATAGAGTACAAGGTTAAATCAGTTTCTGCAACCTTACACACTGATTCACAGTAGAGGCAGTAATGTAACTGTAGTCAGGAAAATGGATTTCCTTACATGTATACTTTATTCACAGTGATTGCCACTATCTGATATAAAGCTAGAGTAACCTCAAAGACATCGTTGCTGACATCCATCTGGGTAGGGTGTGAGCTTTATCAGTAGGCCAAAATACAGTTCCCCTTGTGTCCTTTTAGACTTCTCATAAATCACAAATCTTTATATTGTTGGAGCAGCCGACTCTGTGTGCCTACATTTCTAACTTTGTTCCCACTTTTATTTGAAGTCTGTGTGAAAATAATCCATTTAAACTCTAAATCCAAGTAGATGTGAAAACTACAGAAGTACAGCAGATTTTTGTAAGATACTGGGGAATGCATGGTAATTGTAGTAGTTTCAATTCTATGATAAACCTACAGAAGGGAAAGAAAAAAATATATATAAAATAATAAAGAAAATATCCATTTTCCCATTGGATTTTATTTTGCAGAGGATATAAATTGTTCTGAAAGGGCATGGTTTAAAAAAATTAGTTGTCAAATTCTGAATTAGCAGATAATTTAGTACTCTCATCTACTGTACAAAGCAGAGTGAAGCTACAGAATGAAACTCATGTGTGCGCTAACAGCTCACAATTGGTGATGGGTGAGCCCAAACAGTAAAGTTCGGGGTCTGTACTTAACACCTACTGTCTGGGCACAGACTTCTGCAGGAAGTCAGTGATACTGTTCGAGTTCGGCATCCCGAACATCTAGTGTTTCCTACTCTGTCATCTGCATGAAAGTGCAAAAAACACTGCAGCTTTGATCAGCGGTAAGATTATTACTGTCAGTCACAGCACCAGCAGCTGAGACCGGTTGTAAAACATTTGCCTCCAGTCACAGAGGCATTGGCTGATGTGAGTATGACTCCCATCAGGCTATGTCTGCTGTCACTGATAACAGCTCAAGCAATTTCTGCTGATGAGAGTATTCATCAACTGTCACCTGCTCTATAAATAAATAAACTTAAAAAAAATGACCTGTGGTAGCTTCTATTTTTGAAAAACAGCATGTCAGCTTTATCATGACTGGTTATCAAGTATAGAGAGGTCCCCACACTGTTTATTTTATTATTTAAATAAATAATTTATAAAAGATGGTGTGGGGCCTCCCCCATTTTTGTCAACCAAAGCTAAAGCAGACAGTTAGGGGCTGGTATTCTCAGGCTGGTATGGATATTGGCCCCCCACCAAAAAATTGCACAAGGCAGATGCCCCAGATAAGCTGCATCTATTAGATGCACCAATTCTGTTGCTTTGTCCAGCTCTTCCCACTTGCCCTATGGCGGTGACAAGTAGGGTTAACATTTGTTGGGTTGATGTCACCTTTGTATTGTCAGGTGACATCAAGCCCACAGGTTAGTAATGGAGAAGCTTCTTTAAGACACCTATCCATTACTAATACCATAGTCATATTGTAAATAAAAAACATGTAGAATAAAGCCTTCTTCTTGAAATGAAAAACCACACCCTCTTTTACAAATTTATTGAAAAATAACAAAGCTATACTCAACTTTCGCCCATTTCATTGAAGCCCTTGTCCTCTGTAACAAACCAAAAAATAATAAACAACAAAACTTCTCAACTTATGCCTAATCCAACAAAAAAGAAAAAAAATAAACAACCATTTCGCTCACCAGTACGTAGGGCATCTAATTCATATTGAGCCCTTAATCGCTCATGTCAGTATTTAGTGCTAAGCTTCCCCAGTGAGAAACTTCACTGGATTTAATAGCTGAACCCCAGTGAACTACTTATGGCATCGCTGTGTGAGAAGTTTCTCACAAACCAAGCAAACAAACAAAGCCAAATTAGCAAACAAGAAAAAGAACTAAAGTGTATGCCACACTAAACGAGATCGCAAACGAGATCGCAAACGAGATCACTAAAACATCACTATTTTGCGATCTCGTTAGTGACTTAGCTGTGTGTGGCATGTAGCAACTATGTGGCCCCTGCTGTGATCTCGTTGATCGTTCACTAGAGTTCTGGACCGTTTTTTGATCGTTGGCGTCCCGCTGGTGAGCCTATATCGCTGTGTTTGGCACCTTTTGCGAACGACCTCGTTTGTGACGCATATGGGTTTAGCGTCACGGAGTGGATCGCAATATCTGTAAGTTCTCTTTTGCGTCACAGACAGGATCGCAGAAGTTGCAAAGCAGGCTAGCAGGACGCAGAGAGCAGGAGCGATGCTGGAAATTCCTATGAATCAGAAGCGCTCAGTACATGCTAATGACAGATCCTAACGACCGCCAAAGTCGTTAAAGAGATCGCTGACCGCTGATGAGTCGTTTATGAGATCTCCTGTTTGGCAGCTACTAGCGACCTAAAAGAGATCTCACAAACGATCTCATTAGCTTGCGTCGTTATTGAGATCGCTAACGAGATCACTAAGTGTGGCAGTACCTTAATACTCACTTCTCACATCTTCTGCTCTCTGTTCCCTGTATGGTCCTTAACACATCATCTTACCGTCACTGTGCACTGAAACCCTTGGCATCTTCACACTAGGCTGAAACTTCTAGCTATGCTCAAGCATGAGACATCTCTACTAAGATATGGTGTAAGGTCAATGCAACATTTTCATGATGTGAGCCGCAATTTTATTACACTTGCTTTAGGTCAAGACTTTGATTAGTGACTATGACCTGCACCTGTGCAGGGACATCTAGGACCTGGCCTTGGCATATCCACGTGTTGGCAGTAGGAAGAGATGGTGAGGACCATACTGGGGAGTACATTCAGTGATTGTGTCCGAAGAAAGGAAGAACAAATTGAGTCTAATCGATTCAGTTGCTGTATAGGAATTCCTTAGTAACCCACTTGAAAAAAATGTGAAGTAAACAATAAAAAGAATGAACATGTAGCTGTTCATATGTATAGTCTATGAAGCTTCCTAATCGATTCATGTTTCCAAAAAAGCAAAGTGGTTAAAAGAAGTGACCTGCCATTCAGGCAGCTTCGGCTTAAAAGCTGTTCACTAGTTTATACAATACAAGTACAAAAAACCCCACCAGTGCAAAGACGCCACAAAAAATAATCGAAAAGATGCTGACCACACCGCCGTGCCTGCTGCCAGGCTATTTAAGGGCTAAGCCCTGCCCCCAGCCATCCCATTAATCGCATCACAGATGACGTCACCCGTGTCCAATCAGGCGGTGCCAGGTCACCGGATCAGCTGACATCAAATCACCAATCACGGTCCGCCACGTCACGGGCATGCTCAGTGCAGGAAATCCTAGACTTAGGCTGTGGCAGTCCTGTTCCTTTCTGCAACCTATGCTTAAAGCTACTAGGAACAAGGACCCTTGCAACATCTTGTACTTCTCTTTTATTGGCTAGGCGTCAGGACCGATGGTGAAGCTGAGCAGCATCTGCCCTGGCTGGACTAGGATGGGGGACCACAGACTCCTCGGATCCAGCCGATGCCTAACACTGTGATTTGAACAATTTCAAAGAACAGATATTGTACTGGTAGATTCAACACATACATTATATGGCAGCTAACCCCTTGGGTATTGTTTGATCACTTATAAGCTGAATTGCATGAAATCAGCTGTCTTCCTACCATAAGGGTAGTTTAAAAACCCTATGAGACAAAATGGGCAAAAACCCTGCTGTAACTAAGTAAGTAATAAGCAAAAGTGCATTTAAATAACACAGGGTTCTTAGTAATACTGTTTTTTTAATCAAAAATAGCATAAAAGCCATCCCACCATCGACATGGTGACCCTGATCAGGACGGTGCTACACTGCCTAAAATTAAAAACCTTACCATGTGTCAGAGTTGACCTCAGTGTGTGAATAAGGGCAGACATAAGAGTAGTTTGATGCTACTTATTAAAGTTTTGGGGCACTTAAAAATGTAGAGAAAAACTCGGATTCTGAGCTGTAATATAGATGAAGGCAAACATGTAACAAATCTATACACTTGGATGCAGGAGAACTCACAGTTTATTGAAAAATAATTATTAAGTCTAGAAGACTTTTGCAGAAGTTCTTGCAGGTTATGTCAGCAGCATTTCTTGTCATATTTGTCATACAAACAATACTGTAGACACATAGAAATATTTATTATACTTGCTGTTGTTCTGCAAGAACTATAAATATAAAGGTGTGAATAACCTCATCTCAGATCACTTGTTTGTGGTTCACACGTAAAATAAACATGACATGATAGCTAGGATTCTTTTTCTACTGAAAATGACATCTGAACTGAAAGACTTTTTTTGGGGGGAAACAATTTAGTTCATGAGGTCAGGGGAGTCTATAGAGAACATTGTACATTTATTGTCATTCTTCATGTTAGGAGTTTGTTCATTCTAAATATGCTTTTAAGCTGTTCATTTTTTTGCAGCAATATTTTGTCATGTCCTTACTAGTCAATATACTCAATATGATTCGGTAAAGACCAATTTACAGAAATCATCGGGACTCACATCAGAGATGAATGTTTCACATCATGTAATCTACATTGCGATAAATGATAATTATGTGAACTTCTGAGTTGATGAGTATGTGATTGCAAGGCAGAATATCTGCCACTCTTGGTCATTGGTTGTGTCTGTGACAGTCTTTGCTTGCCATCAACCAACCAGTGAGAGTTTTGATGAATCTGCATATTATATGCTTTAATACATGTGCTGTAAATGAATTCCAGATCAGATCACTTTGTATAAATTTTGCAAAATATGTTGCCAAGTAGAAGAATTACCGTAAATATTGAATGCACAGATGCCAAAAAGCCCTGATATGATGGTCATCTTAAAAACAGCTATTTACAGTAAGAAGTATTGTCATAACTTTGTAACATACACAGAAGAGAGGGAACCCAACTGCAAAAACAAAAATTGGATTATTTCCTGGTAATAGCTCATGCAACCAAACTAACCTACAACTTAGTATTAGGAAAGCTAAACATTACTTCATTCACCTTATTCTTTATCGAAATTCCTGTACTGGGTCTTGAAGCCTTCCATAGTTTACAATCTTGGTGCCATCCATCGTGTACAGTGGTGCACACAGCCTTATGAGTTTGGCTATGTTAAGACCTTCTGTGTGGTGGCACCTGAAATTGTAGTTGAGCCAGTATTAGTTATGAGGATCATAACTTGATTAAGATTGTATTGGATCTGAATTTTTTTTATGTGGTCTAGGAATATGATCTGGCACAAGACCCTTAGGCTATTGACTAAACTGGGCAAAAAATATATCTTTATTAGTGATGAGTGAAAGTGTTCAGGTAAGGTGGTATCCGAGCATGCCCGGGTGCTAAGCGAGTGACTTCGACATGCTCAAATAATATGTTTGAGTCCCCGTGGCTCCATGTCTCATCGCTGTTTGACAGGTACAACACATGCAGTGACTGCCTAACAAACAGGCCATCCCTGCATGTGTTGTAGCTGTTGTACAGCCACAAGACAAGGAGCCGCAGGGACACAAACATATTTTCGAGCACACTGAAGTCAGTAGGTTAGCACATGAGCTTTCATGAATAACACCTTATCTGAGCAAGTTTGCTCATCACTAATCTTTATTATTACTCTGCCACCAAATTTACAGTATTTGTAGGGTCTAAAGCAGGTTTCACAAATATGATGTTATAGAGACCAGCTTAAGTGTTTGTAATGTGAAACAGCCATCACCTCTGGTTTCCAGCACCCTCCCAAGTAAGCTTATGTCTTTTACGGAAGATGGAATAAAGTTTTTAGGAGATATGGTGAGCACTCTAATTTTAAGTAAGATTTTGATATATGCTGTTTTATTTCAGAAAGCTTAGTGCACCACTTTTTTTATATAGTGCCCTTGTACACAGGAATCACTCGATATACGAGCATCTCCAGGACCAGCAACGCTGGTATATATTTTTTCTACTGTTGACTTTGCAAATATGACAGCGGAAGTTCCTGAAGAAGTAAACTTTGTCAAGCGTTGTTTAGCAGTTCCAGTGATTTTCGCACTTATTTCATTTTCACATGCAGGATTTAGTTCTCAGAAGGAACCGCTGCTTTACTTTCATGAATAACACTTGATATCCAAGTTTAGGAAGAATCTGCCTGTGCATGAATTGTTAAAACACCTGTTCCAAGCAATAACTGTTGGATATAAGGACAGAATAACTAATGATAATTTACATTTTAATTAGCCTTTCAGAAGAGCTGGAAGTTCAAACACTGAATTTCATTTCATTAAAGCCTCAACTATAGCGAGCATTAATTCGAATAGCAATCATGGAGGCTACATGTAAGAAAACACCTCTAGAGTCACCGGCACTGATGTTGTGTACACAGGACGGTGGTGATAATGCACCATTAACAAAAAGAACAAATAATAGAACAATTACACTACGAATCAAATTTGTTATGTACCTTTTCAATGAAAACAGAAGTCTTTTGTTTCGTGCAGTCGCTCGATGCATTTTAATTTTAAGCCTGTGCAATATTAGAATGCAGCCAGTGCTGAACAACCTGTGCTACTCTAGATGTTGCTGCTCAATTCCAGTTCCCAAAAGTCTCTGCCAATCTGTCTGGCAGGCCATACTGAGTGCTAAAGATTAATCTTATTGCGACTGAAGGACCTTCCCATTTCTATGTGGGAGGTCAAGAAGCAGAGAAAGGCACAAGCTTATTCTTCGGAGCTCTTCAAAATTTTAAACAATGGCAGCTGGAATCCTGTCTAATCCCCCATAAGGGGAAAAAAAGAAGATTTATTTACAGAATGAAATATAGCTTCCAAATTCTACTATGTCTTCTTTTTAATTAGAAGTCTGTGCAAATCAGATATTTAATAGCTAATCTGTCACTACCTCTAAAATATTTGTGCTACCTACGGATGTGTACTTGCATACTTTTCCTTATATGACATATGCCAAGATGTTCTCAAATAATGACCTTAAAGGGGTTGTCCACTATTCGGACAACATCTTCAATAATATGTATTAAATATTATACTTATCAGTGTAAAATAAAAAAAACCCTATACTTACTTCCTATATCGGCACTATTATAATGAGTCAGAAATATCACATGAGCTCTGCAGCCAATCAGAAGCCACTGTTGGCTCATAAAATTAACAACTCCACCGTACATCTAATGTTTGTCCAAAAGAATTGAGAACGCAGCAGTCCAATGGCAGCCTATGATTGGCTGCAGGGCTCACATGGCATAATAATGCCACGTGAGCCTCAGGAGACCCGGCGCAAACATTGCTGGAATGGCACCAGTGCAGGAAGTTAGTACACAATATTTTTATTTTATAATGTAGCATTTAAGAAGGAATTGTCCAAGTAGTGGATAACCCCTTTCAGAAAACGTAACTTTCTTAAGGTTTGTTTATGCTGTATGTGTTTATGTGGCCTGCCATTGGCTATGATGTACATTGTAGCATGTAGAGCATTTCACTAGCATACCTAGTATTGTGAGAAAATGTAGTACTTATAAGAGTTTTCTTATGAACAAAGTAGATTTTAATCAATAGATCTTGTAAAACTATTACGTTCCACTATTGGTTATGTTGTAAAAATGTTCCTGTGCTGATATAATCATGTAAATGTGCCCCTGCTGTGTACTGTGTAGTAGCTGTGTATGACCTTGTAGAGCTGCTCCAGTTCATGGCCAGCACATATCATATCTCATCACCAAGGGAAAGGGGAAAGCATAAGTCATTTATGAAAAGTGATTATAGATTTATAGCAGTCTGCTTTATTCAAATAGAGAAGCATCAGTTTTTTCCAAACTTATCTGTATAACTTAAACGAGTTAGTACTTTAGACAGTCTCCTTTTGTTAGAAGAGGTCACTGATATTAAATGGAATCTGAGAGCAGCATAATGTTGGAGCAGAATCTCTGCTCATTTGACTTGTAAGCATACAACTGCTTGATAGTTCATAGGCATGATGGCATGAATAAAAAATGGGACAGTTTGAAGATAAGATTCTGAGGTCGATGTGAGAGGAGAGGATTTCATTTGATGGACACATACAGACTAGTGGGCTTTATTTAGAGAATGTAGCATCAGGCAGATAGATCATTGCAAAGGAATGTGTTAGCAGAAAATAGCCTATTACTTAGGTCAGGGTTTAATGTGAGATATATTTTATGAAGACATTTTGATAACCGTTTTACAATTTCTATGTCTTTTTTTGCAATTTTTACATTTGCCACTAGGCATAATATTAGATTTTTAATTTCTGTTCTTCAAATGGACATTAGCTGAGCATAAAAACTCAGACCTTATTTGTTTGTTTTTTTAGATGTTTTATCTGAGCATGCTCTGATATGGGCAAAGATTATTGGGAAGGAAGGGAGAGGAGGTTAGCTATGACCATCACCTATTTTGAATGGTAGATCTTGTGTTATCTACAGCATAGAATTGTATTATCAATTATTGTAAACTAAGGGAAAGAGATGAGTGACATCACCACTTGTCCATGATGGATCCTGTGTTATCTCCTTTGCATAATTTTGTTTATTTTCTTTGTTATCAGTTATGTGATGATAATAAGAGTGATGAACAAGTCTTCTGTACAAAATAGAAAGCATAAATCTAGCACATGGTTGAGTGGCAAGTGTGAAACTTTCAATATGTCTGATATTTTCAATTTAATTAATAATATGGAAAATTAAAAAAGTCTTAAAAAAATACATTTAGAATACAAATGAATGAAACCATAGATAATGTTCTGATGACATATTCCCTTTTGATAAACAGTGATGTCATAACATTCAGCTCAGATTTTTGTTGGGATAAATTCTTTAAGGATTTCCATACTTTATAAGATAGATCTCACAATGGAATGTATAAATGTCAGGAGTAGGTTAGCGGTCTATATAAATGAAGAGCACAGTAGATAAGAGCTTGTTTCTCTTTTTCCATTCATTATAGTGCCTTGTATGCTGTTATATTTTAATTCAATTGAAATGACAATATAAGTATGACTTTTCCCATACACACAAGTTGAAATATTTATTTCCATCTTTTAAGTCTGCATATCAATGCTATAATATAATACGAGTCCTGTTGGTGCTGTGAGCATATTAACTTCACAAAAAGTGCTCCCAGTAGTGAGAGCTGATAAAGTGAAGTCAAAATGAATTTAATTACAAAAATTTATTTAGCTTAGGAAAACTATGACTGTGAATTGTGTCAAAAGTTTACCAGAAAGATGTAAAAAAAATCCACTCAGTAAATAGACCGAACATCTCTAAAGAAGCTGCTCGGGGGAACACAGGGCCATGTATTTAAATTATACTGAGAGTTCTGCAGGGAGCAAAATAGAAAGGAAATGAGATTGCTTACAAAAGAATGCCGATGTGAATGCTAGGGATTAACCTATG
>VIAB01000001.1:1038512-1062969 GCA_009801035.1 Oophaga pumilio | reverse complement strand
TTTTGCAGTTTCACCTCAGCTACCGAAACATAACAGGTTAGTCAGCCATGACAGATTGATTGTGAGCAGATGAGGAGTTGGGAGAGACAGCTGCTCACCGTATCTCCACCACTGGTTGTAGCTCACTTTGTACATTGAGAGCTGTTTGTCTTACACATGGCTGTGTGTATGGAGGTGTGCAGATCTCCTGGATTGAGTGCCTTTGCTAAAGGAATAAGAAGCTGGACTGTAAGCCAGGCTGGCTAACCAGCACTATTGTATGGACTTGTTGTTTTATGCTTTATTTTATGCTGGACAAAGGCTGTATTTAAGTTTCCTGTGATGTGGTTTATGAGTCATGAAATAAACCACACAGAGTTAAAATAGACATGGTTCTTGTGATACCTCCAAATGTTCCCAAGTGAACATTAGCATTGCTAATGTATCTAACATAACTTCAATATTTATGTGCATAAAATCTCAGGCTGTAGAATGCTGCCAAAGTATTTTTATTTCCTTCTATTCTTACCAGTCTCTGTAGTTAAAGAGGATTTTTTTATTTCATATTTTTTGCTCCTTGCGACCTTGTTAGCATACCTTCAGCATTGTCATTTACTTCACAGTACAACACACAAGTAATTATCTGTCAACACATGCAGAATTTATACGATTGCACATCTATTGCTAAGATGTTGAAGAGCTGCAATACCCACATTACTGAAACCTTTACATGTCAGGAAAAGGATAGGGATAGGGAACATTAAATTCTGCTCTGTGCCCACTTTATGATAAATTAGGCTTATTAGCAATAGCCTTAAGATCATTTTGTGTGTAATCAGAGATTAAGTTCATCTACCTCACAATTGTTTCCTGGGGAGTTCAAAAAAATCTAAATTAAAATTCTAGACTCAATCAGCAATACTTCACTCCTAATGAAGCCTTGGCATTTTTTTTCTCTTTTTCTTATTTTTTTTTACCTGGACTCATTAATGCAGAAAAAAAAAGTAATATGCCTGACAATTTATCGTCTAAAATAATATCTCACAAAGGGGGCAGGCAGTTATGATCCTGAGAGCTAATTGACTCACGGCAAAAGAGATTTGTACATATTAAGGTATAATCAAGGTTATACAGCTCGGGCAAGGTCAATAATCTCATAGACAGTGACATGCAAAGTGAATAGAACCGTCACAGCTTCTAAATCGCACTGAACACTAACCCTTTTTTAATGAGAGAACTGTTGAATGGTGCTGTACTAGTTTGCAGATTCTTACATTATTTGTATGCTACTGTAAAGAGTGTGCCATACAGTGAACTTAATGTAGTGTGTCAGAATGTAAATGAGCAGTGGATTGACTGGAGAAAAGAATGCAACAATGTCATCATGACATGGTGGCAGCTGTAGAATTTTTTAACAATTAGATTAGATTTTTTTTAATTTGAGTTGAATTTTCTGAAATTTATGGTTATACTCGAATATGTACATTTCGAGATTTCATTTGCCAATGGCAAAAAATAGCAAAACTTGCCCAGCACCATTTTCCACACTGCTGAAGCGTCAGAGAGGGGAGTAATGTCGTTGTGTATTGCCACAGGGTCTTCCTCATAATTAGAGTTTAGCGAATGTGTTCGGATTTGGTCGCCGAATCTGAATTTGCCATATTCGTGCCATATTGGTTCCCTATTTGTGCCAAATGTATGTTAGATGATTGGTTCTGAACATACAGTATTTGGTAATTTCTACTCCCGTTGACTCTAATGACGTTTGACTGTGCTCGACGAATATTGCAAAAACAAAATTCGTTGACGATTGTCTTTGGAACCAAATCCGAAAAAATTAGCTCAGCTCCACTCATAATGCCCTACAACTATGAAATCTAGTGGATTATCATACCTTGTACAATGATGGATAGTACATGGGTCATCACAGATCATCAGTTCCCAGTAGAGCACTGTTTGTCGTTTTCCATCTCCAGAGTAACTGGGTAACTTTCTCTCTTCGGTAGACTCTAAGCTCTTATAATCAGTGGGGTCCTCACTCTCTCTCTACTGTAGAATTTTATCTCTTATGGTCAGTGTCGTCCTCACTCTCTCTCTCTCCTGTAGAAAGTAAGCTCTTATGATCAGTGGGGATTTCAGTCTCTCTCCTGGGGAGTGTAAGCTATTTTGGTCAGCGGGGTCCCCTTTCTCTCTTCTGTGAAGTGTAAGCTCTTATGGCCAGTGGGGTCCTCTCTCTCTCTCCCTCACTCTCTCTCCTATGAAGTGTAAGCTCTTATGGTGAGCAAGGGTTTCTCCGACTCCTCTCCCTTACATGTATTTTCTGAGCAATTACAAGCTTTCCAGCAATATTTTTCTCCTCAAAAATAGTTTTTGAGGAAAATTTGGCAAAGTTGGTGAATTTCAAACTTCAAAATGTTATCTGTACTTAGGACCAATACTGTTCCTCCGTTTGTTTGAAGTCATGCAAAGACAAAGTTCCTGAGAGATTGGCTTGTAATGTTCCATCGATTGCTGTGTTAGGCCATTTTCATACTTCTGCAGTCATCTAAGGGCACAGAGTTTTTTGAGAAGTTGTTTTGAGTGTATTTGCACCAAAAAACACATTCAAAATCACTCAAAGTTTGAAAAACTCTAATTTAACGCTTCTATTGTAAAAGGACTTGCTACTCAGTCTTTTGAGCATTTACTTCCGGAAAATCACCTGTTGGGTAAAAAAGAACGTGCTTGTCAACTCTTTGAAGTGTTTCTGACTGGAAAATGTTCCAAACTTGGAACAGTCCAATCAAAAGGCTGCAAAAATGCTTCAACAAAAAAATAATGCAAAAATGCTTGAAAAATCCTTCAAACACTGCTTCAGGAAAAGCTTCAGGAGATAAACTCCTCAAAGAAGGGACATACCCTGAAGCAGTTTTCAATGTAACATAGTTGTTGACTGCCATGAAAAAACACCATGTCTACAAGAGATTAGCAGACTCCTCCTACAGCCTTTCTGGTATTTACTTTCCTATAGGCTGTTCATGCTGAAGATCCACTTTTACTGCAAATATTTTATGTATAGATGCTCATAAATTTTTCCAGTCATAGAGATATATTGATTTTGTTCTGTAAGCTTCCCAAACTGCCAGAATTATGATCCACATCTCAGTTCCTATATTTTACTAATCTTTATTGTCCCAGAATAATTTTCATATGAATGAAAAAATAAATGTAATTGTTTTACTTGTCAAAGCTAATTAGACAGGACTAGTGTGGCAATGCATCACTTTTCCCAGACTAGTCTGAGCTCAGATGCTGTAATCATGCACTCCGGGGCATAATTTGTGCTCTCTCTAGTGTCAACCTAATCTCAGGGCTACTGAGCATATCATCTTTCCACCGTAAACATGCTGAGTGATTCTGGGTATACTCTCCACTCTCCCTGGGGTCCTCAGTGCACAGCACTTGTCCAGGAAGGCGCAGTGAGCAGGGCGTTAGAGCATAATGGTCATAGTTTAGGAGGCCATTTAGTAGACCTCTCACTTTGACTCTTTGTACTCTCATTCAACGGTTGAATAATTGGTGCTGAAAAAAAATTGTCAAAAGATAATTATATTGCTGTACAAAATGCATGGTAGAAGAAAAGGTAGCAAAGGTAGTGGACAAAGGGTCATTCATTATGGTGTGCAAAATTATTATTACTTTTGGCATTTACACACTAGTCCTAGCCATCTATGCCAATATGGCCGTGGCATGGAAGGTTCACGGATATGACTGGATGTGGTCACATCCACCTGTAAAATACATAATGTTACTCCCCGGCTGGCATACATTTCTGACAATGGCGCATACTGGGTGGCTGACGGATTAAGCCACAGCTTAATGAATTAGGTGAATGTCCTGCAGGAAGCACTAGGTTTTGGTCACATGAATGTATAAAAATTTGGACCCATTCTCATCTAGAAAAGTGGGATGATTTTTTTTCTCACTTGTCATCTGTGTACTGTCCGTATGCAATTCATTTTCTTACTCAGCAGCTATTAAATTTTACAGGACCACTTACAGTATCCCATCTTACAGAACTGCAATGCATCCATAAAAATCAGATGTCATATTGATGGTCCGAATAGCATCCTATTTTTTTCTCGCACCCGTCTGATTTCAGATTTAAATCGCAGCATCATAAAAAAAACACAGATCTGCACTGCCTCACTGAAGAACATCGGTCTGAGTGCAATCACTTTTTGTATCCGACTGCACTGGTCTGATGTATACGCTGGTGTGAGTGAGCCCTAAGACTTACATGTGTTACTCCATTCTTAATGAAGCTCTCACATAGTCTGTGATTTTTTATATCTGTTTGTTCAATTTTAGTGATAATATTAAAAACAAAGACAAGTGATGTTTACAAATGACTTTTATGTGAGATAATATACAGTATATATTACAAGATTATCCATCAAAAGGAACACAAAACAGACTCTGCTTTTATTGAAATATTATTTTGATGAAATGTGCGATCTTTTGCAAAATCTTTCATAAGGGGAAAAGGCACACATACTATAATTCAGAAGAGCCGCCCTCCCACTGAACCCTCATAGAAACTATGTATTTACTAATTTGGAATTGTTTGTGGAGAGAGGAGACCTCCACTGACTCATGGGCAATGATGACCGGGTAAACTTTTCTCAGGTCAAATGGGAAGCTGCAAGCATTGACATAATAGTACATAGGAGGATCACAAGGAAATAGACAGCATGTGACTTAAATATGAGTGTCTGAGCAAAGGGGCTGAATACTTATGACCATGTGATATTTCAGTTTTTCTTTTTTAATACATTTGCAAAAATGTCTACATTTCTGTTTTTTTCAGTCAAGATGGGGTGCAGAGTGTGCAATAATGAGAAAAAAATGAACTTTTTTGCATTTACCAAATGGCGGCAATGAACCAAAGAGTGAAAAATTTAAAGGGGTCTGAATACTGTCTGCACCCACTGTATATATTTGTCAGGAGCAGTCTAGATAAGGAAATTCTCAGCAGAATTGTATTGTTTTTTTCCTATCTAGATAATGTTAGAATAATTTATTTAGCAAAGCTATAACTATTGGGGAGAGCAAGTTAATCTACTTTCTTTTAAAAGGAATCAGCAGGATTTCACACCCCAAACTATTTCTGTACACATGTAGCTCTTTCAAAGACAAGTCCAAAAATTTCTTTACATGGCCAGTTTGTTCTTCAATTACTGATAAATCAGTGTTTGAATTGATATGCAAATGAAGCGGAAGAACTATTTGTAATTCTGAAGCCTTTGTCACTCCAACTCTATTCTCCACCTAGCGCCAACACCTCCTGCTTGAAGTCACAAAGCATAGAGGCAGTCAGTTAAGAAGAAGGAGTCAACGCTGGGTGGGGAATAGAGCTGGAGTGACAGAGGCTTCCGATTTGCCATAGTCTTTCAGACCTTTCCTTTGCAAATCAATTCAAACACTGAATTCTCAGTAATCCAGAAATAGACAAGCCACTAATAGGTAGTGCTGGACTTGTCTTTAAAAGATCTATATGTGAGTATAAATAGTGTGTGGGGTGAAATCCTGCTGACAGATTCCCTTTTAAGAGAACCTATCAGCAGAATTTAGCAATATAAAGTAAGGGCATGGCCATGATGGCGCTGTTAAATTGATTAAATTGATGTCTTTGGTGAAAGAATCAGAAATCTTGTTTAATTCGTTTTCCTCTAGTAATATATCTATGGATCAGGGCAGAACTGAAGGTAGGGTCCTCTGCCTGCCTCCTATTTTTCTACGACAGGTCACTAATTATTCAGTGACCTGCCTTTTTGAAATTCCATTCAGCTACCCCTGTCATTGAGGTGAGTGGTGCGTGCGCAATGTGATTCTACGACTGGTCTTCAAGTCGTCAATACAATGGAGCTGTAAGGTGCGCATGTGCAGATCTACTGTAGATCTCGGCTCAATGACATCTCAGCACCAATTTATTGAAGACCTGAAGACCAAAAGGGATAATCAGTGACCTGCCATAGAAACACAGGTGGCATTCAGTGAGGTGGAGGAGCAGAAGGTGACCCTACCCCCAGTCACCCCTGATGCAAGGAGATATCATTAGATGAAAACTTTAGAGGAACATTAAACAAAAAAAAACAGATTTTGGATTCCTTCACCAAAAGTATTAGTTTAGTTAGTGTAATAGCACCATCTTGGCCATGCCCTTACCTTGTACTGCTAAATCCTGCTGAAAGGTTCTCTTTAATACTGCTGAATATAAATAAGTGTATACTAATTACTTAGACATAAAAATTCAACCACAAAAAAATAAATTTTGTTCTATGTGGAACTGTATAAAAAACCGCACTACGTTATAATAATAGTGCATTCAGTAAAGTGAATATCCCTTTTTGCTCATGCCATAGCCCATAACACATGCTAATGTACAGCAGGTAATGAAGGTAGAAGTGGTATAGGTTCCTGCAATGTACAGAAGCAAACTAGATTTCTGAAAATAAGGAGCACATGTAATGGTTGATGTCATTATGCTATCAATTGTAGTGGTCTAAAAATGAAGCTCTTACATTCCATTAGACATTTGTTTATCATAGACCTGACTATGGTTAACACCTCTTCAGCTAGTTGAATTAATCTTGCCTGTAAGTGTTGTAATTGCTTTACTTTTTATATAATGTCTTATTATATCTTATTGTAACAAAATTGTCCATCTCTAAATGCCTCAATCCCATTTTTAAGGTCCCACATTGGGTCTGGCGTTGGTTGACTTACCACCTGTCCAGCAATAACATTTGCCAATAGATTTTTTTTAAATAAAATTAGATCATATTGACAAAATTAACCCACATATTATAGGCAGCTAGATATGGCTGAAAATAAAAAAAATATATACAAATTTTCCACCAGTTAAATCCCTGATTTTCAGTGCAGATGGTGCATACTAGACCTATTTTATGTCTTTCCTTTTATATGTATTTCCTTTTACAAAAAAATATTCTAAAATGCAAAAAAAATAAAAAATAAAATATTCAGAGACTCAAATAAAATACTTGACCTCATCCAGTTGTATTAACATTCAGATAATAAATTTATTTTGGTGCATAAAGAAAATAAATAATAAAGCACCCACTTTAGTAGATCTCCTGCATTAAGGCATGTTGCAAACATGGTATTTATCTTATTTGTGCTTTTCTTAAAAAAGAAATAGTTTAGCATTATTGATTAATATTTTATATACCTGCTTTTTGTTATATCTTATTAGTTACTGATTAGAGATGAGTGGACCACTTTGTGCAACCCCGGTCCATGGTCCAGATGAGTGTTCTTTGACTTTTTCAGGAGCTGCACAAATTCCTTTACTTTGGGGATCCCTGGCTCATTTTCTGATTAGCTTGGCTGATAAGACATCACCTGTGTGCTGAATGCCACATAGTTGACACCACGCTAGGGGACAAATCAATCGTTGTGACGGAGAACCCAAATGCTCAGGAAATTCACGCAGCTCCTTTCCAAGACCAGAGAACACTGATCTTGACCTTGGGCTAAGGTTGCGCAAAGGGATCCATTTATCTTTATTGTTAATGCATTATCTTTATCTATAACTTCCCTGGGACAGTGAAACATTTTTGGAAATATGAATAAAATTGAATAAAAATAATTACATAAATAAGCCCTCCTCCCATCAAAATTGTTATTATCTTTCTAATCATCCTATTATATAGCACTCTATTCTTACAATTGCTCATTTTGCCCTTCTACCCTTTTAATTCTTCTCTTTTCCATTAAGTCTATGGCATCACATGATTAAAAACAGACTAGCTGAATCTTTCTAAGCCTGTGTAGACACAGAAAGTCTCTTTTTCCCTGCTTCAGTCATCATTAGAACTACAATTCTGCATCATTGCAAAGTCCTTGGCAGTCCCTAGCAGGGAGAGGATTGGAGTAGATGGTTCAGGATTTGAAGAGAAGAGGGGGTGGAGTTGGGCTGCCTTGGACAGTTCAGTGATTTAGAATTGTAGTTCTAATGATGACTCATACAGGGAAAGAGACTTCCTATTTTTACATAGAGCTTAGAAGGATTCAGCTAGTCTGTTTTTAATAGTGTGATATCATGGATCTAATGGAAAAGAGAAGAATTAACGGGGTAGAAGGGAAAATTGAGCAATTGTATATACACACCACTATATAATATGATAACTGAAATATATTAAAAAGATAAAAAAAACTATAATGGGAGTGCGTCTTTAATTTTATTCTCCAGCCAAATTGTGTATCTTGCGTCTTGCACGTTAGCATGATTATGTTTGTCTCAGCCATGAATTTGACCCTTGTCTCCACTTCAGTCTACGACATTCATGTCATGAAATTCTTCACCTCTCAAACAATACTTTACCATGCTAGGGGAAGTGAATGCCTTTTTGAGATGTTGATGCTTTATCCAAAAGAATTGATTATGCAGCTCAAGTATTATCAAGAATGATCTCTCTAGAGCATCACTTAGATTAAATTATCCTTCTTTCATCCTCCACACTTCTTAATCTTTATGCAGAAAGTCGAATACTCAGGTAGACAGTTCTTATAAACCTCTTTGATCGTGCTGAAGGGTTATTGTTTAAATGTGTTGTCAGGTTTACTTCCTATTCTTATCTTGTGGCAATGCAATTAAATAAAAAGGCAATTTATTCTTGTCACTTAAATCTTGGCATAATGTCTGTGGAAATAAAATATTTGGACAAATGCAGTTATTAAAACTTTTGTTGATAATAAATTGGAGGAAAATTAATGCTGTGATTGTTAATATGTCACTTGGATACATGACAAATCAGGAATAATCAAAATTTTCTTTGATCAGGTTAGTGGCAGAGAAGGGGTAGGGTTTTGAATCTGGAGCTGTCCTTCTGCCTCATGGGTAGAGATCAGTTAGACCCCTTCTAAAAATAAGTGTGATACCTTGAAGACTCCAATCCAGCTTGATATTGGAGCCCATGGGCTTCAATCTAAAGTGGTTGTCTGGTCCAAACCAATACATCTGCAGTCACTCTGTGTGACTGCAGACTTATGAATCCCCCAGCGCATGCACTGCGGGGAGTCGCTGGTTTCTGAGCCGCGATCAGAGGGTAAGTATGAGTTATACATATTCCCGGCCAGGGACCGTCTAGTTTGTGTGGCCTTGCTCCATACACCTGTATAGAGCGAGGCCTCATCCTGACAAGTGACGTGGCCATCCAGTGGGCATGGCCAACTAGAGGGCACGGCCTTGCTCCATGAAGGTTCATGGAAGTAAAGTACATGACACTGGATAGGAGTATGTATAATGTATACACACCCTCCAATCCAAGATTAGAAACTGGCGATTCCCCACAGTGCATGATGCTAGGAAAGGCAGTGCTACGAGAGGTGAGTATTGATTGCTTCTACTTTATGTTGGGCACTGAAGTGATTAAAAAGAGGTTGTCCAGTAGTTGACAACTCATTTAACATATGTGAGGCCAATGTATCTGGACAAAGGCTTAATTTTCAAGTAAGTTCCTAAAATATACATTTACTGATGTAAATCCAGGAAATAGCAGCACAGCCTAGTTGGGTGCAAGACTCCTCCAAGGATATCAGCTCAGTGGCCTATCGTCCAATGACAAAGATCTAAGATATTATGCAGCATATCCATTTTGATAAAAAAATAGTACAAATCCTTTATTTACCCATATCACCTACGTTTCAGCTCTCTTGGGAGCCTTTTTCATTTGTATTATTATTTTTTATTTATTAATTTCTTGATGGTTTTTACTAGCTTGCCAAACTGGGATTGTGCCGTAGAAAATTGGTCAGCAGGTTTTTGCTATGTAATCTGTCAGCAGAATGAGATTGGGATAGAGACTCTGATCCAGCGATGTGTCACTTAGTTTATTGAGAGCAGCAGTTATGATAGAATCCCAGTTTATCTGTTGCAGATTTAGCAAAGCACAAATTTTGAGCTGTGTATAACATGTCCGCCACCACGAATAAGCAGGTTTCCATGTATCATGTGCAGTGAGAGAAATCTACCGATCAGTGGGTCTACTGCTAATAAGACACTGATTGTACAAAAATGTTAAAACATAACCCAATAAGTGACTAATCAGGGTCTCTGTATATACAAATACCTGTTATCTGAGTATTCACAGTTTTCACATTTCCAAACTCTAATTGTGTAATTTCTTCTATTTTCATTTTTAGGTAAGTCAATTTCAATATCTACAATATTTCTCAACTACCTGTTTGGTGTGCCATGACATTAGTAAGTAGTGAGATAAAAAATTGTATTTTATAAATGTGCATTGAGTGCCAATATCATTATGAATTTAAAGGAGATTTTACTTCTCTGCAGAATATTTCCATGTAATAGATGAAAAAACAAACAAAGAAAAACAATACATATTACTAATTTCACTGAATTGATATAAACAAATCAAGCATAAGAAATGAAGATAATTTGCTAATCACTGGGCATCTAACAACTGGAACATCAGTATTCCAGAGATTAAGGCTCTGGAAATCCAAGAATGGGGCTCTATCCAGCCCCATCCTAAACGGAGTGGATCGCTCCCAGCAGTCAGACTCCCAGCAGTCAGTAAGTTGTGTTTTCTTTCATAGATAGGGTATAATTCGATTTTTTTAGAATAAATTTACATTTTTTGGTTGAAAACTAGTTTTTTGTGTAAATTTGGAATTTTTTTAACAATATATGGAAAAACAATTGTGAATATTCTGAATGTATCTTCATTTTAAAGAATAGTGGCACTGCTGGAAAATTGCCAGAGACAATACTTCACATGGTCCAAAAATGACTTGTCGGATGTCAATTCTGTTTCACTGATCAAATATAATTTCTGAACAACTTGTTATTTTGTCATATCTATATATGTCATATCTCTCTGATTGTAAGTGAAAATAAGGTTTCCTTTCATTTTAATAAATGTGCTTTGGCTATATCAGGTACCAGCTTGTCAGATGACACTTGCTGCCATCTGATTAGCATTTAAACTTACATCAACTTATGGCATCAAGATCGGAAATGAATTGAGCAATAATATGCCTCCTACTGAAACACATTTCTATTAATAAAGAGAACACCTGTCAGGGCTTTACTGATATACTCCAACTCCATGTGTCCATGTATCATGAAGGCTTGCCAGCGTAGATGGCAGGCACCAACTAAAAATCAAGTGTTATTTACTTCTCTGATCTGACATTGACAATGACACATTGACATTCAGTTTCTAAATTACTGTTTTCAAAATTTTTTTGCTATTGAATGCTCAATTATTTATTGTCTGAGTTTGTCTGCCCACCTACTTTTATTATGATAAACATACAGATTATATTGCCTTTATATATACATAATGTATATATGCCACATAGTTTGCTCCCTATTTATGTATTGCACCATCTCTTATTACTTAGCATCCTCTCTTGTTATGTACATTGTCATCCCTTGTTACGAAAAATCCTCTCTTGTTATATATAGCACCACCACTTGCATATTGGATTCCTTTGTTATATTTGTTATTTAATGCATATCATCCACTCTTGTTAGACATAAAATGAAATGACCGCTGATGGAATATGGTAAAGCTTCTTTTCTAATGGAAGTGGCTGATGGACTGGTCTTCTTGTCAGAGGGTGTGTTATCAGAAGTCATTTTATATCCAACAAGACAGGAATCTATGTATTAAAAAAGGGAGCCATTAATAACAAAAATAAGATAATAATAGGCTATGTATAGGACAGTGTTATACAAAACAAGCCATGAAACTAGGTAAAAATGGAAACAGCGCTGTACATAACAAAGGAGGACACTATGTAATAAGGGATGGGGCTTTACATAATAATAGATTATACCCTGTCATAATGGGATGGTGCTATACATAAAAACAGAGGACACTGCAAAATAAGAGATGGCACCAAACATAACTGGAGAGGAATCTATATAACTATGTAATTAAGGATGGTGCTATACATCACAAGAAAGTACACTATACACTAACTGATGGTGCTGTATGTAATAAGTGTGTACACTGTATAATAAGGGATTGTGCTATAAATAATATTAAGGCTACGTTCCTGTATCCATGTGAAATGTTGCTGTGCTGCGTGTTTTATTTCTTGGACAACATTTGGATTCATTGAGTATGGCCTATTTTGATTCTCAAAATCTGAACAGAATCGGATTTGCCCTTAATCTCACAGACCTCATTCCTGGATCTGTCATTTTCACGGATGTGTGAATGGACGTATGAAAATCTGAGTTTGAATGTTGTCAATAAGAAAATCTGGCAACACACGGACATTTCACATGAAGAAAAAAAATAGACTGAGGGAGGTTGTATTTTGTTGCTTCTCCTCTGTCTGGTCAGATCTTCACGTTGACATCTTCCAGCCACATCTTATCTTTCCAAGCTGATCATCACAACTCTGAAAATAACAGGGTCATATACATTATACATATACATTTGCTTCCAAAATTTAAAAAAACACTGCGCTCCTCAATACAAACATCTACCTCACTATTTAGCACTGTGTTCCCATTAACCATAATTTTCAGTTCCCAATAAATCTAAATTAATCAGACACTGTAACTCTCCCTCCAGTTTATTTTAAGTCCCTGTCCTGTGTTGTCTCTTTCCCAAATTCTTTATATGTACCTATATGTTATCCTTCCAGTTCATTATGTTCCAAATAGTATCCTTCCCACCACAACTCATTATAAGTTTCTAATAATAATGAATTGGGAGGGAATAAGGATGCTAATAGGGACTAAAGAATATGCTGCTCACCTGTCTGGCCACATCTCCTGCTTCCTCACCTTTTTATGGTTCTCAAAGCCTTTTCTCACCGCTTCTGGGCATCTTCACGCTAAGCCAGAGCTTCTCGTCGCAACTTGGCAGAGATGTCCCAGCCTAGAGAGTGCATTGCCAGGGCCTGGGTATCTTTTGACGTCATGATGTTTTCTGTGACCTTAGGACATACACTGTAGTCCAGGACCTCCGGCCGTGCCTAGCCTCAGGATGCTTCTGTGCAAATATATCATAGGGTTGTGGTAACGTTGTGACATCATTAAACCTGGGATGCTTCTGTGCATGTGCTGATATATCTGTGACCTAGTTATGGCCCAACTAGTTTAAAGATAACCAGAATTTCAGGGCAAAGTAGTAAGAAATTACAGTAAGCATCGGGGGTGAACAGTGAGATGAGAATTAGTTTTTTTCTATTTTCTATATTTTTATTTACTAACATTTACGATGCATTCAGTTTGTAGGGAATAAAATTTGCTGCAAATCAAATTTCCTGGTAAAATCCACATGGATCTGATCAGTTTTACTCACCACTAAAGTCTAAACAATTTTTTAAGCATCTTGAATATTTAATATTTATTAGCTGGATTATATTTATTTATTTTTTTTACATTTCATATAATGCAAATTCTTATTTTTCCAAGGTTTGCTGTACATATAGTATATTTATATATACTACAGAAGATATGTTATATTTGTTAAAAAAAAATAGCCGCTACACAATATGTAAGTACTAAAATATCTTAAAAATGTGTAAAACAGTTTAGAATTTTTTTTAGACAAAAACAAAAGACCTATCAGATTACTTCTGTTTTCTTTAAAATCCTCAATTTAATTGTCATTCCAAGTCCATTGCTACAGATTTCTGCTTGGTTGAAGAGCCTTTCAACCATAATTTTCATTCCTCGTGTCCTTATTGGGAGCTCTGAGTTGAAATAACAATGACATGCCTACTGGATAGTTGAATATTGGATATGTTTAACAGTGCACATAACAAGTAAGGAGAAATCCCACAGATGTTCAAGAGGACACTGTAAAATAATGTCTTTAAAGATCCTATGCATTCAGTGAAGAGGCGGCAGAGCTGCCCTAATGAGCGCAGTCACTTTAGCTTATCACCATTGGAACTGTTGCCTCTTTTTAGAGCATTAATCTCTGAAAAAAAAAACTAATTTTTGAGTAGCAACACTGACTTTTATAGTCATATGCTCCAATTTAATCTTCCTAGAAATTGTCTTTTTTAAGGTTTGCTGGAAGCAAATCCCTGCAATTTAATTTTCGACTTCGTATTTTTTTCATGGCATTTCCCTTGTGATGCATGTATAGAATTAGTAGCTTGTATTCAGAATATTCTTTTTAATAAAGAATGACACTTACCTGTAAAGGTCACGATTGGCATAATTCAAATTGACAAATTGATATATATATATAGAGTCTATTTATATTCAGAAAATATTGTAGATTAGCAATATGTGTTCTTTGACTTATTCATGTAGTCCAAAACTTTAATAGAATCTTTGTGCTCAGGTAAAGTGTTGAAAAAGGATATTAAAGTTAGATTTCTTTCAAAGGAAATAACCCAAAATATGACCTTTGTAACAGATGTTCTAGAGGGAATTTAATTTCTCTGTACATAACATGCTTCATTAGATTTAGCATGTGAATTAGATATAATGATTAGCCTAAAATGTCAGCCTGCGACTTTTTATGGTTTTGCTTCCTACACATGAGCTATGTTTGCTGTACACATGGTTCATGGAAACTGACTCAACTGGGTCTACATTTACAGATTATATCATGTTGCATAGTAATTCCCATTAAATCATCTATTAAATCCATCTGCCTCAATTTGGCATTAATAATAATTGAGAATGAGAATATTTGATTTAAAGTGAATGTCCACCATTAAACACCAGTATGTTTTTTTATTAATTTTCACCATTTGTCATTATAAATTTCTAATTTCCCTTATTTTTCTGATGAGGAGCTCCTTATTACTTGCGCAGACGTAAATTTAAGAGAAGGTGGGAAATACTTGCAACTGCCCCTTGAGAAAGCTAAATGGCATCCTACAATGTCTTGAAAAAGTATTCACCCCCTTGTTTTTTTTCCTAATTTATTACATTGCAACCCGTGTTTAAATATTTTTGAAATGCAATTTGTGTGTGATGCATCAGCACTAAATAGTCTAAGTTGGTGAAGTGAGAAAATTATTGGCATGAATTAAATTAATGGGATCAAAATACTAAAAATTGGCAAGTACATATGCATTCTTCCCTTTTAAGATGAAGCCCCTAAAATGCATGGTCTAAGCAATTCCCTTCATAAGACAAATTCTTAGTGAAAGGAAGTCCTCCTATTTGCTATCTAAGTGTCACATGGTTTGTCAGTATATACACACCTTTTCTGAAAAGTCACAGAGGTTGCAACACCATTAAGCAAAAGGCACCACTAACCAAACCACAACATGAAGACCAAGTAGATCTCTAAACAAGTTAAGGACAAATTTGTTGAGAAGTACAAGTCTGGATTGAGTTATAAAAAAAATCCCAATTTCTGATGATCCCCTGTAGCACCATCAAATCCATTATGATCAAATAGAAAGAACAAAGTACCACAACAAACCTGAAAACAGAGGGTCACCTACTATAACTCATATCCTGGGCAAGGAGGGCATTAATCAGAGAGGCAGCACAGAGACCAAAGGCAATGCTGAAGGAACCGCAGAGTTCCCAAGCAGATGCTAGAGAATCTGTCTATACAAACTTACATGGGAGACTCTTCAAATATATGAAGGATGTGGTTGTGGTCAGATGAGACCAAAACTTAACTTTTTGGCTACAAAAGTAAACACTATGTCTTGCGACAAACCAACACAGCTCATCACCATACGAACACCATCTCCACAGTGAAACATGGTGGTGGCAGCATCATTCTATGGGGATGTTTTTTGGTAGCAGAGACAGGGAAAAAGGTCAGAGGCCAGGGGAAGATAGATGGTACAAAATGCAGAAATATACTTGATCATAACCTGCTTCAGTCTGTCAGTGATTTGAGACTGGGATAGAGGTTCACATTCCAACAAGACAATGAGCCAAAGCATACTGCTAAACCAACACTCGAGTGGTTTAAGAGGAAACGTATAAATGTTTTGGAGTGGCCGACTTAAATCCCAGACCTAAATCCAATTGAGAATCTGTTGTCAAACTTGAAGATTGCTGTTCACCAGAGAAAACCACCTAACTTGAAGGAGCTGGAGCAGTTTTCCCTTGCGAAAAGGGTAAAAATCACAGTGGCTAGACTTAACCAAAGCAACTTGCTGCTGTATTTGCCAAAAAAGAAGGCTCTGACTTTAGGGGAGTAAATTGTTATGCACACTGAATTTTTCAGTTTTTTTTACCTATTTATTCTTTGCTATACAATAAAAAGAAAACCAAATGTTCACAGTTGTAAGCATATGTTCTTTACATGAACTGATGCAAACCCTCAAAAAAAAGTATTCAGGTTGTGAGGCAGCAAAACACCAAAAATAGCAAGGGGGTTAACACTTTCGCAAGTCACCATACTTTGATAATAGTAAAGAAATACTTTCAATTTTTTTTCTGTAAATAGTCTCCCAGAAATATACATTTTATTTAGTATTACCTTATTTAGTTGTTTTATTTTATCTGCAGATTTTTTCAGCTTTTCAGTTAGGTCATGTGATGACTGGATGCCCTCCCTCCTGTGAGAAATACTTATTTTTCTGTTATCTCGAAGTTGCCACCATCTTACTCACTAGAAGTGCCTGTGTGATGAAATTGTATGGACTGCAACTTTTTTTTTATAGAAACTCTTATCACAGTACTAATGATGATTGCACAGCTTCTGTCATACAGTTATAATATACATCACTGTTCCCCAACTCCAATCCTAAAGAGCAATCAACAGATCATGTTTTCAGGATTTCTTTAGTATTGTACAGGTGATGGAATTATCATCTGTACAATACTAAGGAAATGCTGAAAACATAATCTGTTGGTGGCTCTTGATTAACTGAAGTAGGTAATGACAGCCAGATTCCATATAGTGATTATCCCTTACTTCAAGGAATATACTGTATATGGTGTCATCTCATCAGGTAGAGATAGAACTACCTCTAGCTGCCCTTGTGATACAATGCTGATTTATCACGTGATTCATAGCACAGGCAAATAAAATTCAGGATGATATCTAGGAGTTTATTTGATGTCTGGAAAAGGGAAAACAAGGAGCTGAGCAATGGGAAATTGACTTCATTAAATATAAAAGGAGTGCAGAGTGTGAAAAATAAATAGGTGAAGGGGCAGTTATGAAAAAAATGGAGTGCTTCTTTAAGTTCAGTTTAGAACAATATGCTGTATAGTATCCTTGAGTGGTAGATGCAGACATTCAGTATAGTATATTTTATCTATAAGTCAGTGGAGAATTTAGGCTGTGTTTCCATGGTCAGGAAACACAGCGCATTTGACGGAGCGGAAATTCCGCTCCGTCCTAAGCCCCGCCCCCTTTCTGACTCGCGTTCTTTCCGGAGGTGTTCAGGACACCTCCGGAACACCTCCGGAAAGAACGCCAGGCTACATAGCCCTGTGTTAATTTCCGTTGCGGCGACGCAGCGTCGCCGCAATACGCTAGAACATGCTGCGGTCTGAAAAGACGCGCAGCATGTCCGGATACGCAGGTCTTCCGCCTGCGTGTTGTTACGCATAGTGGAGACGGGATTTCTTGAAATCCCCTCCACTATGCTGTAACATCTGGACGCTGCGTGTTTGGTGCTGCGCCAACGCACAGCGCCAAACACGCAGCATTTCCTCATGCAATACTGATCGTGGAAACTCACCCTTAGAGCTCTGTATCAGAAAAATTAAGCTCAGACTGTCAGTAGTGCATTTGGATCTTAAAATTACATGGGTCTAAAAGGCAAGGTTCACTTCAAACTCTTAACGACATATGACATTCTGGGTATGTCATATGCCTACTCCCTGACTATTGCTGTGTATAGGAGTGGCAATTGCATGATCAGAAGTTCAAGTCCAACAAAGGGATTAACAAATACAGCTAAAAGTAAAACAAATTGAAAAAAAATATTTAAAAGTTCAAATCAACCCCCTTTTACCACATTAAAAATTAAGAAAAAATACACATATTTGGTATCACTCCGTTTGTGAATGCCCTAACTATGAAAATATAAAATAAATGAATTTGATTGGTAAATGGTATAATTAGAATAAAATCAAAATGCCAGAATTTACGTTTTTCAGCCCCTGTAACTGTACATAAAAATGTTATGAGAGATGATCAAGATATCATATCTAACCCAAAATGATATCAGTAAAAAACATCAGCACAAATACAAGCCCTCACAGTGCTCCGGATCCTGGAAATTGAAAATATTCTGGTTTTCGGAAAATGATGTTTCAAGCCAAATTTTTGAATTTTTTTCACCACCTAAATAAAATAAAAGCTATGCATGCTTGGTATCTGAGTAATCGTACAAACCTGGAGAATCATACTGCCGGGTCAATTTTACCATTAAATAAATGCAGTAAATAAAATAAAATACAAGTCAAATGCGGAGTTCCATTTTTTTGGTATTGTCACAGAAATACAACTTGTTCCTCAAAAAAACAGGCTGTCGCACAGCTATATTAATGGAAAAATAAAAAAAAGCTGAAAAAAGATTGAAATATAAAACAAAAGCTCAAAAATGAAAAATTGTGCCTTCCTTCCTCTAAAGTCCCCACCTATATGCATCAGAATTTTTTTTTTTTAATTCTAATAAAGTGATTGTTTCCTAAAACAATCTATGTGTGTCAAAATCAATTTTCATTAATATATGCAGCACAATAAAGGCCAGGACTTGCCAGGCAGGGTGTCTGTTCCAATAGACTAGTTCTCCTTTAGGTGCTGTAACTTTTCTCCCTTTCAGAGTTCTTGATGTCTTCTTCTTCACAGTCCACATCATATTTTTAGTGCAGGAAATCTTACACATATGAGAAAAGAATCCTTGAAGTAAAATGCAAATTGGGTGCTCAGTTTAACATTGGCAGTACCTCAATCCATCTGGCTTCTTCTTTGCCACGTTTCATAGAATGACAGATCTAATTCAAATGAACCCAGTACTGTCAATCAATAAAGTATGGGAGGGCGCTGGATAGCCAGCTTGACTAAGGGATGTTCCAATCAACCCACGGAGCACCCAGCACCAAATGTACATATTTCTTTATAGATCTTTTTCTTGAAAAGTAGTCCACAGATTTTTTTAACCACAGGTTCTTAGAAAACCCTGCCCAATATGGAGATATTCATACTTTATACCTTAATTTGGCCATTATACACATGCTTTGAGACCAGAAGATGTCCAACACTGATCAAGCATATACATATTAGAAGAGAAGAACATGTTTCTGTCACACTAATATATCAGAAGATCTAATAATCTGACTTGTTTCAGTTGTTGTAGCGTAGATATTAAGTAGGATAACTTCCAATAATAGGAATTATGTTGGAGTAAATGTAACATGTTAGGTAGGTGCTAAATGTAGCAAAAGAAACAAAAAGTTAATATTGACTTTTAGGATTGCTACTTCCACTAGGTGGCACTAGAGTTCAAGCCCTCTTCCTCTTTAAAGAGGCAATTTGCATATTTAATTTCCCAGAGGAGCATTGCATGGCATTTAAGCCTCCTTATACTGGTATGTCAGGCCAGGCATGTCACTCTCCACACAACATTACCCCTTAGTTCCCAGTCTTAGGCCTCTCATACAGTCAAATCAGATCTCATACTCTGCACTGATGAGAGGCAACACCTGAAAATATATATCTGTAAATTAAGATTCTGGTTTGGCTTTTATCCTAAGTCATATGGCAAGGCTCGCTGAAAAGTCGATCTTGACTTTTAGGATTGCTACTTCCAATAGGTGCCACTAGCGTTCAAGTCCTCTTTCTATCTCTCAAGTGCGAATACTTGCAACAGAAACAATAAATAGCTTACAAACAGTGAAAGTGAACTGTGAAAGCTTTGTTCGCTCAGCAATATATGCATAGTAAATATGGAGCTATTTATTTTGTTTGTCTTTGGTCCTTTACTAAAAATCTGTCAAATAAATTGTCAAATGCAACTGATCTAAACAGAGGAAGCCTGGAGGTAATAAGAAAGTTAATCTGATATCTTTCATCTTCTTTTATAATGTGTTGAGCATGTGGCATTTGTGGGACCTCAATTAAATATTAATTGTCAATGCTGGTTTAATTATCAAGAATATTCCATCTTATCTCATCATCTGTTTGTATTGATGTACACCTCCTTGCCGTCACTCCCCTGCAGCTTCTTTTATATTTGAAGATTTCTCAAACTGTTAAGCTGAATGTGCAGTACTTTACTTGCTTTTCAATTATACTAATGCATTATGTTATTCTGTGTTTTCTTCTCTACGCTCTGGCTGTTTCGTGAAATAGGTGTTCCACAAGACTTAGTCTGAAGCCATTTATTTCTATTGGAAATTAATATTTTGTTTGGTTGGCTGTCTCCATTTGTTTTTCTTTCTCTTCTTTCAATATTATTAAGATTTATTGAACAATAACTAGAAAAAAAATGCTTTGAAAATCTTAAAAATGGATGATGGCATGTGTGTGGTTTGTAAGTTAAGTGTGGTTATAAATGTGAAACCTAACTCTACTGGGAAGTGACAGATTTTAATATAAGAATTCCGTGAAAGTATAATGCATACAATTATTAGTTTGAATTTTCAGTAAATGTAAATTTCTCATTCATAATGAAAAAGTAATCTACTTCTCAACCAGACCTTGCTAATATGATCTTGTGTTTTAAAAGGTACAGAAAGAGTTTTACTTTGCAGGACCTCCAAGCGTAAAGGTGATAATAAACATCTCTGATACTGTTATACACATGAGATACCTATCACAGCTATTTCTCATTGTCTCCATATACTAGCACTCTCAATTTAGCTGAGCATCCATGTGTTCTGAGTGGGTAGAGGTGAGAAAACCTCAGACAGAAACCTCTGGTATTGGCTTGTCTATCCTGAGAAGATAAGACTTGAGCAATAAAATTCAATATGTCAGATCCTTCTTTCATCAATAAAGAATCAATAGGATCTATAGACCAAGGGCGGAAATATCATCAGTGCAACATAAGCAGCTACACAGGGGTTGAAGAGGTAAGGTGTCAGACTGGCTTTGGACGCTGCTCACACTTAGGAGTCTGTTGTGCAGTCTTAGACCTCTCTGTTGCTCAGCCTGAGTTTGGGCATCGGTGGTGGTTTGTTCACTGTTGTTCAACTTGGCAGGAGTTAGCGTTTTGATTAGTGGCTGAAGCTGCTGGGAACGCCTTCTCCCTTTTAGTATGGCTCAGAACATTCCTGGATGTCGACTATAGCACTTGCATTTCTCTTGCATACCAGTTCAGTGTTGGAATAACTGTTGATATTCAAGTCTTTATTTAGAGTTTGGTGAAGTATACTTTGTTATTTGTGCAATTTCCCTTTTGGTATTATGTTTCCCTCACACACATATTATATCATCCTGTTAATTTGCTTTGTGGTGCAGTTTACTTTATTCCCTGTCATTCTTTACCTGTGGTTTCCACTACTGTTCACCTCTTGAGGTGAGGGTTGGGGTTTAGCTCAAGGCTAAACAGGAGATAGGGACAGGTCGGTGACTTGGGCCTCCCTACCATCAATGATACCCCAAAGTTAAGGAAAGACAGGGCTCCCCCTAGTCTGAGGGGCAGTTCAGGGGCCCAGGTTCCTCATCTCCTGTTTTCCTGTTGCTCCCTGTGACATAAGGAGGCTCATATCTACCTCCAATGCATATATCATTGTACAGTATGGTGAGCTTCTGGACTGCAAAAGTTACAATGAAGGGAAATGGGAAGGAAGAGTAAGCTTACCAAAGTACGGTGCACCTGTGTCCAAATTAGGGAATCATCACATGGAACTGTCCAAGTCAGGGCCTACAGCGACGATTAGGTAAGTGCAGTGGCATGAAATGTTTGGGCACCCCTGGCCAATTATTGTTATTGTTAAAGTTAAGCAAGTTGAGGTTGAAATTATCTCTGAAAGTCCAAAATTTAAAGATGACACATTTCCTTTGTATTTTACAGAAAGGAAAATAGACCAATGCAAAGGCTTGGGCACCTTGCATGGTTAATACTTAGTAGCACCCCATTTTGAAAGTACTTTCAATTCCTGCTTAAGGGATTTTAATCAATTCATCCTTGTAAAATTCTTCCAGTTCTAGGAGAATCCTGAGTTGTCTTGCATGCACTGCTATTTTGAGGTCTAGCCACACATTTTCAATGATGTTTACATCATGGGACTATGAGGGTCATTATAAAACTTTCAGCTTCTGTCTTTTGAGTTAGTCTGTAGTGGATTTTGACGTGCTTAGTATCATTATCAATTTGTAGAAGCCATCCTCTTTTCAATTTCAGTTTTTTACATATAGTTTTATTTTTGCATTAAGAATTTGTTGAAATTTTACTGAATCCATTCTTCCATCTATCTGTGAAGTGTTCCCCTTCCATTGTCTGTAAAACAAACCCAAAGAATGATTATCCACCCCCATGCTTAATGGTTGGCGAGATGTTCTTTTCCTGAAATTCTGTGCCCTTTTTTTCTCCACACATACAGTACCTTTGATAATTGTGGCCAAAGAGTTCTATTTTAACCTCATCGGTCCATAGGACTTGTTTCCAAAATGCTTCAGGCTTGTTTAGATGTTATTTTGCATACTTCTGATGCTGAATTTTATGGTGAGGACACAAAAGAGGTTTTCTTCTGATGACTCTTCCATGAAGATCATATTTGTGCGGGTGTCTCTGAACAGTACAACAATGTACCAAAACTCCAGAGTCTGCTAAATCATTCTGATGGTCCTTTTCAGTCAAACAGGGGTTCTGATTTTCCTCTTTAGCAATCCTATGAGCAGCTCTCAATAAAATTTTGCTTGGATTTCCAGACCTTATCTTACGCTCCACTGTTCCAGGTAAATGCCATTTCTTAATTACATTTCAAACCGAGGAAAGGGCAACTTGAAAATGCTTTGCTATCTTCTTATAGCCTTCTTCTGTTTTTTTTGGCATCCACCATTTCCATTTTCCGAGTGCTAGGCATCTGCTTTGAAGAACCCATGGGTGCTTTTTTAGCACAAGGTTAGAGGAGGCTAAATTTTTATAAAGCTGGGAAATTTGTATCACCTAACCTTTCCTAATGATAACAGTGAACAAGCCATAAACTTAACCTACTAATTAAGGTCTGAAACCTTGATCAAAGTTATCTGAGCACACAAATCTCCAAGGATGCCCAAACTTTTGCATCGGTCCATTTTCCTTTTTTTGTAATTTTTAAAAAGTGAAAAATGACAATTTTTTTGATACCTAAAATATAAAGGAAATGTGTCATCTTTAACTTTAGCCCTTTTAGATATCATTTAGTCTTCAACTTGCTTAACTGTTCATAACAGTAATTTTGATCAGGCATGCCCAAACTATTACATGCCACTGTATATATAAAATTTCCCTTTTATTCAGGAAAAAAGCCAATGTATTTTTTATGAATAAGGGTCTTCCTTTGTCTGTGTCTGCTACTGATAATCAGCCAGTCCTCTTAAAATAAGTGGGTTCAGCCAACAGTAAGGTTGGCCAGCAGCATTTCAATTACCTTACTTTCTAGCAAAGAAGAGCCAAGTATTTGTTTTTAGATATGTAATTAGAAATATACCTGCTACTTTGTTGCTAACTTGTACAATGCAAAAAACAAATATAAATTGTTGCAGTACTGTTGTCCAAATGGTGGCTCTTCAGCTGATGTCAAACTATTCTCAGCATGCTTTAATAGGAGAACAAGTTGGCATATAAGAGGGGAGGGGGCACAACATTAGCAATACTTCCTTGATTTCCAAGTGATAGTAGATAGAACGGTGTTAACATTGTGTTTAAATTTGCATATTTTGAAACACTATTTTTTTTTTAAATGAAACATTAAAAAGAACCTGTCCCCATGAAAATGCCATCCAATTTTATTTTACCATTTTAAAGTACAGAGTGAGCTGAGTAGATTGATATACAGTTTTATCAGAAAAGATGCAGTAAAACCTGTGATTTAATCATTTAATCTTCGGTTCTTTCTGTGATCTTCGGTGCAGTGGGCGGTCCTATCAGTGACTGACAGCTATCTCTGTATACACTGTACGCAAAGGAAGCTGTCAGTCACTAATAGAACCGCCCAATGACCAAAATTCCTAGAAAGAGCAGAGGATTAAATGATGAAATCACTGGTTATACTGAACTTTTCATTGCAAAATTATATATCAACTAGCTGAAGAGCCTGGCGCTGTCCGGGCATAGTAACTAACTATGGTTAGTTTTAACAAATTATAATGATTATATCTCTATATATAAAGCTGAGTGGATAGCCCACTATAATATCACTATAATATTCCACACAATCCTGTCAGCCAGAGCCACCAGACTACTACCCCTAATATCCCACATCGTCCAGTCAGTCAGAGCTACTGGACTATTACCCCTAATATCCCACATCGTCCAGTCAGCCAGATACACCGGGCAACTAATATCCCACATGATCCTGTCAAAGCCACCGGACTACTAC
>VIAB01000001.1:1014256-1031555 GCA_009801035.1 Oophaga pumilio | reverse complement strand
CCGATGCTGCAGGGCGATGATCTTGCTCCCATCCCAGCCTGGTGTGGCAGTTTCGGCAGTGCTCAGTGGTGCTGGGGCTCAGGCGACATTTTGTAAAAGCCCGAAGCCCCTATTCTTTTGCCTCGGGAAATGGCCACCGGAGGCGGTGCATGCGCAATTTGAGATCTCGTGAACAATTTTCATGAACTATCATCTATAGGAATTAAAATTTCATGCTAAACATGCAGTCTAATAAGGCTGCAAGGCACAAGATGAATGAAGGAAATGTTTGATCTGAGAAACAATCTTTTGGGTTGTCGAAAAGATAAACATTCTCTGCAAAGTATTATCCTGTGTAAACAAGACCTATGCTATGCTATTCTACCGACAACAATGGTAGCCTATGCACACTTAATGTTCTATCACAGATTGTTTAAATAATATCAGAAGTGGAGTCTGCTTGTGTTTTCAAATAACCACCTTTTAAATAACCACAGCAAATTAGTAGCTGATCAGAGGTAGTTTAGTGCCACCAATCAGATGGTGTAAATGGTCCTAATCTGTAAGAAGGATTAACCCTCATAAATAGTCTATATGGGTATGTTGGTCATAGAAAGCTGAATAAAATGATAACTTGGTGTATGAAATTGAATGTATTCTCAAGAAATCCATCTTTGTCTTAATATGTAAATTAACTATAAAGATCTATGGGCTGGATACTGATATCCATAAGAATCTGGCTCCAAAGCTTATCTTAAATAATAGGGGTGTTTGAGACATGTAGATAAGTGTGAGACATTTAGATAAGGAGAGCCGACTGTCAGTCGTTACATGTTGACAGTCGTTACATGTCTTACACTGGTAATGCCCTCTTTAATTTAAAATAAGATCTGGAGGCAGAGTCTCAGAGAAATCTATGTCTGGTCCATCGATCTTAACAGCAAATTTAAGAAAAATGTGGATTCCTCTGGAATAAAACTTTGGATAGCAGATATCAATATATTTGATTCAACTTTCTATGACCTACATGAATATAAAGACAGTTTTGGAGGGATGATCCTAAAGGCAGATTCCATTTAAATTAATACTGTTTTTGTTACCTAATCTGATTCTAGTGATGTGTCACTTACTGGACTGCTTGCTGTAGCTTTGATAAAATTTCAGTTTTTTTTCAGCAGGAGATTATCACAAAAGGACTAGTAAACTTTCTTCCATGTACTCCTCCATATTCATGAGATCTGTATAACCCTACCCCTACTTCAGATTGACAGCTTTCTGCCTATGCACAGTTAACAAAGTAAGAAGCCAATCAGTGCAGAGCCAGAGCCAGAGAATGGGTAGATCTGCAGCAGAGCAAAACAGTGATTTTACCAAAACTACAGTAGGCAGCCTAGTAAGTGATATATCAAGGGAATCATGGTCTCTGCCTCTGCTATCAGACGGGATAGCAAAAACCTGGAAAAAGAATCCATTTAAGGAACTACACCCAGAATTTAGACATACACAATATATTTCTATGCTCTGCAGAGGCATGCAGTCCCCATTCACATCCATGTAAGGCCTGGTCATTTTATTTTAATAATCCGACTCAACGGCTTTGTCTGACTCTGACTAATGCAACTGAGAAAACAAACTCCAGTCCTAATTACAATACTATTTTAATGCATACAACTTAATAATCCAGGAAAAATACAACACAACAGAAATGATTAAAATGCTATGGACGGCTGGATCCAATCGCTGTTGTAGAGTCAATGATAAAATGCATATAATAGATGTAGCTTCATATTCCCGTCCAGCAGCAGTTCTCGCTGTGCTTACATACTGTCTAGCATTTCTGCACCATGATTATGCTGCACTAAGCCAATGAGGAAAAGCAAGCACTGAACTGGAAGCTAATGTGTCCTCAGGTAGAAACAGTTTGCTATGCAGCACGACTACATTTGATCGGAATTTTGCATTCTCCTGTCTCGACGTACAAAGCTGTAGAAGTCTCTTATTTAGACCGGCAGTATTACAGCCTTCGACGTTGAGTATCTCGAGATAAATACATGCAAGTTTACCAGATTTGACAATCACGGGGGAAGACCTCACAATTATTGTCTTGTAAAGAAGAGTACACCCTGAAATAGGTCACTCTACTGCCATCGTCAGATCAAAATGGAACCATTGGCAGCTTTATTGAAATGTATGCCTTCCCCATGACTCACAAATCATCTGCATTTGTGTTTACAGTGCAAGCATTCTAATTTATTTATGTATGAGGGTCTCTACGTTTCCCAGGGAATGTAACACCGGGATATTTATTTTATATAATTATTCATGTATTTTAGCAGAAACATTTCCGAATGTCTTGACAGAGATTTTTTTTGTGATGTACATAAAAAGCAGATAATATTGTTTTTATAACTATATACTTTCTTTTTTCATGATATCGTCGATGAAGTGTTAAAAGCCTGAAAGGATTTCGAAAGCTGCAGCGAATGTGTTAAGACTGTTAATGAAGCAACAGAATCTAAGGACCAAATTAGCTCTTACACCCACACTGCGGAAAATACAGGAACTGTCTCCTAGAATTGCATCATGGCTTTTACCTGGGGATGCTAGCATTATATTCATTTAAATTGATGAAATTGGAAAGACAGGTTTCCCCCAAAGGACATTTTAATGCCTTGTACCTACACGATGTGCTGGTAGGAAAAAAAATGAGGTTTAAATATGTAATCCTCTGGATCTATAGGAAGATCTTTGTAATAATATATTTAAATTATTAGAATGGTAAAATTAATTAGATTATAATATGCAAACGTTTTAGGTGGGTGTGGAAGAAATGCTGCTAAGTAAGAACGCTTTGCAGGATTTATAAAATAGAGAAAAAATAGTGCATAAATAAATAAAAGTATATAACAAGTATTGTATAAATAATTGAATAATAATAATCTATTATAGTTATAGTTTAGTGTAATACTGTATATAATATTTGTCATACTGGAATTTGAACAAATATTTTGAAATTATAATTTGCTAGGTTTCCCAAATTTATAAATTTCAATTTACATCAAATACATTTTCCACAAATTGCCTTACTGAAAAGATACCAATTGCAGAGAGAGTGGAAGAACTAACTATGCATGGAGGGGTTTAAAACTGCCCTCCTTGTTTGCAGTTTCTAAAGAATAAGCAAAAAGGCTGAAATTGAAGAGCATGTCCAGGATTTTTTTTAATATTGTATGTGTGTACCTAGGCTGTGGAAGGCTGTCAGTGTGTAATATACTCACTGTCAGGATTCTGCACCGTTGCCTAGATTCTACACTTCAGCATGTGAACAGCTCTCTTCTGATTCTGGATGAGCTTATCAAACCCCATCTAGTGTTTTTCAGTCTGGCAGATACTGGACGTAATATCCAGAGATTCCAGCATTTGTGCACAGACTCCTCATTCCCCTCATATCTGAGCACTGTAGCATATCGGATATCCGATATGTTTCCACTCAGAACTCTCCTGCCTCTGTGTTTTAATGTGAATCCAAAATAAAGGACATTTTAATGGGACGGTGAGTACCACCCTTTCTCTTATTTTTTTGATTGATGCTATTTTAGGATAGATATGATAATTTTATTACTTCTCACTGCAGTTTTCGCGGAGTTTTGAATTCTTTTGGATTGACCAATTTTTATATTTTGATAGATCAAACTTTTATGGATGTGGCGATACCAAATACGTGAATTTTTTTGTAACCCCCTCACGACAAATGACGCATATTTAATCACATCTTTCTTGGCATTTTATGACTGATTTATTAAGCCATTAAGTGTCTCTAACAGCCACAGGTAAAGCAGATCTTGACTTGCAGCTGTTAACCTGTTCATAGGTTTCCACACAGGTTTAACAAGTGTCAACGAGGCAGGGCCGCATAATTCCCTGCTTACATAGGCATGCCCATTACATGACTGCAGGGCACCAATGAATTGCCATAACAGCAGGGGTAAAAAGTAAAATAAAAAAGTTTTTAAAAATTGAAAAAAAAGAACAAAAAGTTAAAATCACCTCCTTTTGCCCCACTGAAAATAAAACAATGAAAAAAATGCAGATATTTGGTGTCACTGCATTCAGCAATGCCCAATCAATATGTAAAACAAATTAATCCAATTGGTAAACAGAGCAATGATAAAAAGAAAGGTCAGATGTTGCAACATTGTATTGCAATGCAATAAGAGGCGATCAATACGTCCTTTATAGCCCAAAATGATATTATTAAAAATGTCAGCTCAATGTACAAAAAATAAGCCCTCACACAGCCCCACATCCTGAAAAATGAAAACATTATGGGTCTAGGAAAATAGTGACAAAGCAAAATGTTTTCCTTATAAATTTCCAAAAAATTTTTCACTGCTTAAATAAAACAAAAACTATACATGTTTGGTGTGATGTACAAACTCATAGTTACCTGGAGAATCATATTGTGAGGTCAGTTTTCTCATATAAAGAATATGGTAAATAAAAAATAAAAAAAAAACTATTGTGGAATTGCACATTCTTTGCAATTTCAACGCATTTAGATTTTTTTTTCCTGTTTTCCAGTAAGCTACAGTGTATGATAAAATGAATGGTGTCTTTCAAAAGTAAAGCTAATCCCACAATAAACACAAGGCATTATATGGCTATATGACTGAAAAAAAAAAAAAGTTAGGGCTCTTGGAAGAAGGGGAGGAAAAAAATGAAGAAAAGAAATTGCTTGGGATGAAAGGGTTAATATCCAAATTTTTAATGTGATAACTTTTTTGTTTTACTTTTCGCTATATTCATTAATCCTCTTAGAGGATTCAAACTGACGATCATCCAATTGTTTCTACTATACTGCAGTACTTTAGTATTGAAGCCCAATCACAGGCTGAGTTCCAATGGAGCTCCAAAATGCCAGGCAAAAGACTCCTGGAGATTAGAGCAACTCATTGGCACCCCATAATCGTGCTGCAGGGGTGCAGATGGTTGCAAAGAATGATGTTTTCTCAGGATGGTGTTTATTAAATGGGTTGTCTTGTCTAAAGTTCCAAGTCTGTAGTCAATTTATGTGACTTTGGTGCTGGCATTAGGAGCGGTGATCGTGTGACTGCGAGTATGTGATATGTATATTCCCCAACACAATCCTACTAGATGACATTGGAAAACCGGAGCAGCGTTGAAAGCATCGAAAAATGGAGGTCAATAAATTATCACTTACATCCATCGCCGGACTGGAGTGTCTGGGACCCACAGGAGAAATTGACCCTAGAGGCCCATTCTACAGCTACATGCAAATTCCCACTATAGTGGAGCATTGAATGTAAAACACATGCGGCTCCTGCACTTCTACTGTGCACATACTATAATTGGGATGTGCAATTATTGGGGTTCTTTAGTTAAAACACACTGATCCGTGGGCTCCACAGGATCGGTGATAACCTATTGAGCATTTGGGTCTGACCATTGGAAACAGCACAGATAAGAAAAATTCTGACGTTTTATCCCTGACAGGACACTTATAGCACACTTTAAAATGGAGCGGCAGTTTGGATGTTTTACCACAACTATAATAATTATTTTTGGGGCTTCCAGAAAAAAACAAGTGCAGCGCTAGCAGCCACTTTGGAATGGATGGATTACTAGTCCAGTAAAGTGAGGATAAAAGCTCCACCTTCTGCCAATCGGTGCAGTTCCCAGCAGTCAAACCTACACCAATCAATAAGTTATCACTTATCCTGTGGACATGTGATTACTTGTTTTCATTAAAGAACCTCTGAAAGTATATCTTGTTCCAAGTATTTAATCACTAATGAAAATAAAGAATATTATCCTAATTAATATAAGAGAGAGCAATGAATCATCATACACAACATAGTGCACTATTCCAAGAGCAGACATACCACATACAAGGGACAAATACTGCCACACTCTTACCGGACCACATATTACCAGCACATAGTGACCAAATAATACCACATACTGTATAAGGGAGAAATACCACCACACCGTGACCAGATCATATATTACCAACATATACAATAGTGACCACATAATTCCACATACAAGGGAGAAATATTGCCACATCATGACTGAACTACATATTATAACAACATAGTGACTGAATAATATCACATCGTGTACAAGGGGAAAATATCGCCACACTGTGACCAGACCATATATTACCAGCATATAGTAACTAAATAATTCCACATACAAGGGAGAAATACCACCACACCATGACCAGATCAGATATTACCAACAAACAGTATACAATAGTGACCACATAATTCCACATACAAGTGAGAAATACTGCCACATCATGACTGGAATACATATTGTTCACATAGTCACAAAATAATACCACATACAAGGGACAAACACTGGTACATTATGACTGAACTACAAATTATCACAACTTAACGACTGAATAACACCACATATAGGAGACAAATGCAAGCACAGCATGATTGGACTACATATTACCACCACATAAGGACAGAATAATGCCTCATACTGTACAAGGGAAAAATACTGCCACACTGTGACCAGATCATATATTACCAGCATATATTGACTAAATAATTCCACATACAAGAGAAAAATACCGCCACACCATGACCAGACCACATAGTGGCCGAATATTACCACTTACTGGAATAAATACCAGTAGGCCATGACTGGGTCACATATTATGACATAGTGACTGAATATTAAAAGGCTGATCATTACTAAAACCACAATACTAACAACACTTATTACCACCAGTTATTATACACAGGAGCTCTGTATATAGTATACAGTGTATGTTGTAAGTGTACAGGTACTACAGTGCCTCACCAATGACATTATACACAGAAGCTCTGTATATAGTGCACAAGTAATACAGAGATCACCAGTTAAATTATACACAGGAGCTTTGTATATAGTATATAGTGTACAGTCTAAGTGTACAGGTGTTTAAAGTTGACCCAATGATTGCAAGGTGCCCAGTTCCTGTGGCTGCAAAACAAGTCCAAATCATCATAGCCATGCTTGACAATTGGTATAAAATGTTTGTGCTGAAATGCTGTGCATGGTTTTTACCAAACATGGCACGGGACATTGTGGTCAAATATCTCCACTTTGCACTCATCTGTTAAAAGGACATTTTTACAGAAATCTTGTGGTTTATTCAGGTGTAATTTTGCAAACTTTACCTAAGGTGCCATTTTTGCAACCCTCCTAAACAAGCCATTGATCTTTACTTTTGTCATTATCCTGTTTTGAATCTGAACAATTCACGAGCCGAGGCCTTTGGAGTCTGAGCAGTAGCTTTTGGGTTTCTTCAATTTCTCTGGGCATAGCACTGTCTCACCTTGTGGTTAGTTTTCTGGGACTTCCACTTTTGGAGAGATTGTCATCTCTCATGAATATAAATAAATAATAAATAATAATAATAATTTTCCTCTTGTGGATAATCTTTCTCACTTTAGAATGACAAATTAATTGGATATGGCCTTATAATCATTTGCAGAATTATAAGCAGCAACATTTTTTTTTTAAGATCACTGCTGATGTCTTTCCTCCTTGGCATTGTGTTAAAACATGCCTGAACATTCGAGACCAGCAACCTGCCAAAACTTCTGCTTTTATAAAGATGGTCGCAATTGCAGATGAACAGTTATTATTAGCAGAGCTTTTAATTGTTATGGAAGCAGTTAGAATGTACTTCATTTTTCACTTACTGCTTCTGCACTTTCTCCAAGTTTTTTCTAAATGAAAAAAATGGCATGGTGTAATTTGTCATGTGTTATTGGTAATTTTAGGATGTATTCACCTAATATTAACACCTTCTTATTATCTCCTGATATCATAAAATGCAAAGATTGTGCTTAGTTCTCCTCAGAATTGTATACCTATGTTATTTCTGGGCTTTACCTAGTAAAACTGACTATGAGGTCTGAATTATGCATAAAGAAGTGACAATATCTGCATGTGCCAAATACAATTTTTTTAGTACAGCATTATGAACTAATGCAAGATTATTTCAAATAAGTGTTGATAGATCCCATTAAATAATCAGGCAATGTTCAGATCTTCTGTTGACACCTCTGTGACTTTCTGACTAGTGGAATTCCCTTAGCTTTGAGCAGCACACTGTGCCAGACATAAGGGACCTACACTGACTAGGTTGCTATTGAATATTCCATCAAGTGTCTCCACTAGCTGGAGGCAACAGTGTTTGAAAATGTCGTTATGATATCTAACCCATATGCTTTCTTGGGTTTAAATATTAGGAGGCTGTTCTGCTTCATAACATTTTGATGGCTTATTTAAAGGTCCCTCATTACCTTCAACTTTGGAAAATTTCCCAACTGGATAAAATGCTTACATTTTTTGAAGCTGATATTTATATTGTGACAGCTTGTGAAGAATTTTCTGCATCTTTTATGATGTAGTTTTGCCTATGTATTATTCTTGAGAGTATCGATATTTCATAATAGACCACAGCTTAAAATAAGTCGTTATTGAATCTTTGCATTATCAATTGACTATTATTAGAAATTCAATGACCTCTTATGTCAATTGTTTAGTTGCAAATACGTTTAATTGCATTTAATAAGACTGTAGTCATTCAGCTTTCTTCTAAATTAGCCATTTCAATGGTTTCAGACGTCAATAATGGCTACAAGTTGAACATTGTTGCTTTTCTTGCTGAAGCCCACGCAAGTCAAATATCAAAAATGATACTCATAAATAGCTATTTTTATAAATGTTGAATACATTTATTGATAATAGATCATTGAGTAGATTTATACAACTTTCATGTATCTCGTAACTCTTTTCTTCGACAAAGGTTTTGAGTAGCTGGAAATTCCGTTAGACAATTTTGATGGATGAGGTCTGTAGTATGCATTCCTAAGAAGATTAACAGTAATAATGGCCATGTATAACTAATGTTAGTATAAATAGTATCATTTTTTCTTGAATTCACCATGTTCGCTACATTTATATTTACTCCTTTGTCACTCACCTCACAATAGCCACTTATTGCACCTACAAAACCTAAAAAAACTTTTAACTTTGGACTGGAGATCTCCTAAAATTTATTTTGAGATTTACTTGATTTAGCCAGCATATTTGATTCAGTCTAAAAAAAATTGGTCAGAATCAAAAGTGCCCTATTGTTATGAATTTTTAAATACTGTTCAGACCCAAATCATGATACACATGCCCTTATATTGCCTCTAGAGCTGAGCAATGCATATACCTGTGTAAATGAGACCTGTGCTGCCAAAAACAAGGCAGCCTATGCACACTGAACAATATATTACATATTGTGCATCATTAAGTGTAGTCTATGGGTCTAATCGGGCTATTAAATGACCGTTGATTGATGGTAGTTTAATGAGGCAAATGAGATTATTTAAGACGACCGTTATAGAAGCTATTCCTTATACAGTGCTGTAAATGCCTGTTTATGCTCCCTTGGATCCCGGTCACACGCCTCTCTCAAAGCCAAACCAGATCTCACACTTTGCACTGAAGAGGGGCAGTACCCAAAAACACAGTATCTGCAAATTGAGATTCTGGTTTGGTTTTTATCCTAAGCCATATAGCAAGGCTCGTTAAAGGGTCGACATTGACTTTTAGGATTGCTACATCCAATAGGTGGCACTAGAGTTCGAGTCCTCTTCCTCTCTGACGAGGCAATTTGCTGAAGGAAGATAACACTATGGAAGCATCTTCTTTGTGATCCGTCAAGTTAACATTTATATGATTATTAGTCCCACATCACAAGTTAAAGATTGGACGGAGGTCATACAATTTTATACATATCTTATTAATTCCTTTGCACCTTGTTAACCTAAGAAGCTCTAACATAGTTGATAAAAACTAATTTTCATTGTCTACATTAATACTGTATAGTTTTCCAAAGAAACCCAAGAGGTTTTCTGAATATCCATTTTACAGATATTTAAATTGCAGCAGTTTTGTTTTTCCATAAAGTACTTTTTCCACATTTGATCGAGCCAATCAGTATTGAATTTTTTACCTCTCCACCCCATAGTACAGCCTTCACTTCAGTTCTAATTGGGTTACTGTAATTTTAATCGTTATTTTATTTTGATGGAAATGAAATATTACATTTTTTAAAACCAGTCACACCTGTAAGTCAACAGAGAAAAGAAGGGTCCACAAGTGCTTTACAAAGATTAGAGGATTAACAGTGTGCTGCATTAGAAGAAAATCACATCTTTCAAACTAATTACCCGAAACACATTTGCTACCGGATAGTGGATGGCAGCAGTACACTCAGAATTTCTCAATTATACCAGCCTGCCTGCGAGATGAAATTCCTGTTATTGTTCCCTCCAATATTGTTAAACATTGTGTCGTCAATGCAAAATGGGGTCTGCCTTTGTTATGCTTATTTCGGTTTTATTTTGAGGCATGAAAGTGCTTTTAAGAACCTTCAAATTGTGGGAATGCATAAAATATGTACAGTCTTCTACGCACTTTTCCAATTTCTGGACAGTATAATAGCTATTTGTGCAGAATAAATGAAAGAATAAATACAAACATGTGTCTGTATATATTCATGTTTTCTTGATGCTCTACATTACATCACTGTCATTTGTAATATATTTTAATAAACCTAAGGCTCTTAGACAACATATCAATCAAGCTGAGTGAGCCCTTCTGACACATCAAGGTGACTCTATACAGATGGGTCCCTGAAGAATGACTTTCAATGCTCACCTTTCTCTCTGGGGCTGAAAAAGTTTACATAATTTAGGTAAAAAAGCATCTATAATTCATGCTAATTAAAAATACCCTTGGAGGTGACAAGAGCAGGAGTAAGATATTATCACAAGGGCACACTGTAAAAAAACAAAGAAGTTTGTCTGATAGCATAGCACAGAAGATATTGCAAGTGAAAAGCATTCTTACAAGACTTGTCTCATGAACAATATTGCATTTAAATGATTTTAAAAAATTAAAAAAAAAATCTACAAATAGATACTTCTTATTTTCCATGACTAGCACTTTTTGAGTCATGCTGGTATTCAACATGTCTATCATTGGTGGCCGACTCATTGTTCTTTCCCCATGTTGTATCTTTATACTATCGCACAGGATCCACAGAAATGGGTAAATGTTCTGTCTAATAGACCTTTACTGTAGTAAGCCTTTTGCATGCTCAACTTAGAAGAGGAGCAAGGGCAGAAGCATAGGGTTTTGTCAATTTGGTGTATAAGCCCATCCACAAACTTTAATATACTGTGGTGATTCAGGAGGCAGGAAAAATGTAATTATTCAGAATATTCAAATCAAATCAAAAACAAAAGTGTGTTCTCTTTCTCTTCCTTTTTCTACTGGATGTAGTGCAAAGACCCCCATATACAATAGATAACTGATCGCCAAACAATAGTTTAGCCTACAGCTATCTCTCCTGACTCCCTCATATACAGTATCCATACAAGTACGCTATTGTCTTCTGTATGAGTGCGGCTGACCAGACACCTTTGTCAGTGGCTCATATCCAGGGATATACATGACGAGACAAAAATAAAAACACAATAAGCATATATCCTGCAGGAAGTATATATGTAAATGATAATCATATATACAAATAACATAGTTAAATAATTTAAACGGCACCTGCCAGCTGTTTTGGCCGCTATAAGATGGGGCCACTGCCTTTCAGGGCTTATCTAAAGCATTCTATCATGCTGTATATAAGCCCCCAATCTGACCTGAAAGATAAGAAAAATAAGTTTTATTATACTCACCCGGGGGGGGCGGTCCGGTGTGGTCCGGTCCGATGGTTGTACTAGGTCCGGGTCCGGCGCCTCCCATCTTCTTGCGACACCACCCTTCTGCTTGCTTCATGGCTCCCTGGCATTTCGTTCTTGCACAGGTGTACTTAACTGCACTGTTGAGGACTGAGCAAAGTACTACAGTGCGCAGGCACCGGGAAAGGTAAGAAAGACCCAGTGCCTGCGCACTGCAGGAATTTGCTCTGCCCTCAACAGGGCAGAGAAGTACACCTGTGCAGAAGCGCAATTTCAGAGAGCCATGAAGCAAGCAGGAATATGGAGTCGCAAGAAGATGTACAGCCCCAAAAGTGGGAGCCACAACCCTACATGTACAAAGTACAAAATAATAAAGAAAAACCAAAGAAATGAGCCGGAAGACACGTTGGTATAAGTGCATTGTTTATATGTACATTCACACTGTAACCAATAACAGAAAGTACATATACCTAACCCCATACACATGAGACTGTGTCAATTCTATCAATATCTATGGGTTCTGACTACTAAACCTAATGTGTATTGGGATGTTAAGTTTGGAGACTGTATCTGGAAGGTGAGTTTTATTGAAATAATTATTTACAACCCAAACAACTTCAATTTCAATCAGCCAGATATTTTTTAAAGTTTTCCAATTTGCAGAATAGCATACCTATAAAGGCTTCTCTTTCCCAATGGAATTGGTTGATCACAGATCCCCAGTCAAAATATTTACCAATACTGCCTATCTACTTAGAAACTTTTACTCTAGTAATCTTTTCCAAGGTCAGGATTAAATCACTCATCACACTAGTATGTTGATCCTGTTATGTAATCAGCTTATTCCAGGCTCACTCTGAGCTGTCAATCATGATAACTTTTATAACTCAGGGGTAAACTCCAATCCAGGATAGGCATATCAAGTTTTCAAAGTTATATTACATTATGGTATTATAGAAAAATATCAATGTTGGGAAAGTCAGATTTCATATATGAAATTTAAGAACACCATTTACTAAATCTAATATTTATAAGACTGTATTAAAAGGCATATGTTACCCTCTCCATACTGCTTGAAAATGTATTTAACTAGATGGCAACAACTCAGCAATTCAGGATATAATTTGAAAAGTAATCCAAGATTGTCATCTGATGTTTTGAGGCAATGCTAATGTGAACACTGCTATCCCTTTGATTAAAGAGAGTTTTATGTCTGTACAACATTTTTTCTCATGAATGAAGTAAACAACCTAATGTATTGAGTTACATGGTACATGGGGGTCACAAGGAAGTTTTACATTCTTTGTACATGTATAGGTGCCAATTAGAGATAAGTTTCCTTTCAAAGTCCATAATAGACAAGCCGTCTAAATTGTAAAACTTTAATATTTTTATTCTTTTCATTTAATTTTGTAATCTTTCTCTATAGGAACCCATTCATCATTCTTTATTTATTACATTGATTTTCTTGGAATTTATGTTCTTTCCATTAGGTTATCTGACTGCTGACACCACTAACTGGTCAAGTAAATCATTCCACTGGAAGTGACCTCAGCAGTCAGGTGTTTTAATAGATGGGATCTCTTCATTTCTAGTCCCATGAGCAACGATTAAGCATTGTGGGTTGGGGAAGGGGGTTAGAATAATTCACTTGAATAAGATTCCTGACATGTTTTAAAAACACATTGGAAAAACCCTGGACAGTTGCTCCTTAGCATTTGAAAATAAATCGTCACTACCTCTGACCAGGAATAGATATAGAGAACAACAGACCAACAGAGTCAATGGAGGCCTTTACCTGGTGCCAGTATTGGCTTATGCCACCCTGCCATCCTTACTGCTAGATAGTTTAGAGTTTGTTGATCCTTCTATTGATTTTGGAAAATTGACTTGTGGTTTTCAGTCTTTTTTCACTTTATTATCTGGTAATGTGAAGGAAGAATTTTATGGAGAGTAAACTCTACCCAAGGAGAAGAAAGATAATCTCTGCCTTGACCGCTACATTCTTTACATTTTCAGCTTTGCCCCATCTGTTGCACATAAACAAACACAAGGAGCAAATGAAAGGGAATTAACACATGGGCATATTATGCATAGTTTATATTTCTTTCTGTATAAGAGTAGAGAGTAGAGACACATAGGTCTGCGTGGCTGCAGTTGTTTTCTCGTAAAGTGGTCAACATTTTTTAACTACAATTATGCTTTTTTTCATGAAAAACTACCTTATATGGAGACGTGCTTACTTCATTATATAATTTGGGCCTGAGAGACTCAAAGAGGAAAATAAATCTCATTTGGCTTTAGTTTAGACACTTACGATACGATACGATACGATACACTTTATTGATCCCGGGGGGGAATTACAGTTATTACACTTATGGCACCATTTTCGTTTAGAAGGCTCCACCAAGCTAAAATAATCTTATTATGTTAAAGTGACATGTTTCTTCTTCCTCCGAACCATATGGTTTCTGTTGTGCTACGTTAGGATGAAAACATTGAACAAAGCAAACATCTGAACTGCCTCTTTCATGTTCATCCCTGAATAAACACAAGAGCATTCAGTGAGTTTTCTTTGCAAAGTAATTATTAAAGACTTCAAACTGTCTGCTCATCATGACAATTGTTGTCGAATGTGTTAGAGTATGAAATAATAAACTTGGAAACACAGGAATTCTGCAATATTTTTTCACTTCTTCAAATCCCAGTGATATATTGTGAAATCCTATTATTTTCAACCTTTAGAGTATTTAGGTCATCATGTATGGTCATCTTGTCTAACACTGTATCTACAGTTGGGTGAAATAAGTATTGAGCAATTTTCTAAGTAAATATTTTTCTAAAGGTGCCAATGACATGAATTCTCAACAGATGTCAGTAACAACTCATCCAACCCACAAAGGCAAATAAATCAAACCTTAGATATTCAAAAATTAAATTATGTGAAATACTGAGAAATGACACAGGGAAAAAACATTGAACATGCTTACTGAAATTTATTTTAAGAGAACCTGTCAGCAGTTTTGGCTGATACAACATACAGCCACTGCCTTTCAGGGCTTACCTACAGAATTCTATGCTGTAGATAAGCCCCGGATCCATACTGAAAGATAAGAAAAATAACTTTTATTATACTCACCTGCAGGGCGGTCCAGTCCAATGGGTGTCGCAGGTCCGGGTCCAGCGCCTCCCATCTTTTTGCGATGCCACCCTCTTGCTTGCTTCATGGCTCCCAGGCATCGCACTCCTGCGCAGACGTACTTATGTGACAGGTTCCTTTTAATCTTTCATTTAAAAGTCTTTGTTGGTGATAGAGATTCAAGACGCCTCAAGTATGGAGAAACTAGTCGCATGCATTGCTCAGATATTATTTTGGCCCATTCTTCCTCACAAGCACTCTTCAAATCCTTGAGGTTCCGTGGGTTCCTTCTTTGAACTCTGACCTTTAGTTCCTTCCATACATTGTCTACTAGATTCAGGTCAGTTGATTAACTGGCCATTCTTTCAGCTATTTCTTTCTTTTATTTTCTTTCTCTGAAACCAATTGAGAGTTACCTTAGCTGTGTGTTTGGTATCATGGCCTTTCTGAAATGTCTGCCCCTGTTTCATCTCCATCATCCTGATAGATAGCAACAGATTTTTATCAGGAATGTCTTGGTACATTTGTCCATGCAGCCATTCTTTTACCATTTGAAGTTTACCAATTCTGTATGCTGAAAACTTGCCCCACACCATGATTCTCCATCTCCAAACTTCACTTTTGATATGGTGTTTTTGGGATATGTAGTGCTTTTTGGCCTCCAAACATTGTGTGTATTATGGCATCCAAAGAGTTAAATTTTGGTCTCATCTGACCAGATTATCTTCTCCCAGTATTTTACAGGCATGTATAGATGTTGTTGAGCAAACTTTAAATGCGCTTGAACATGTTTTTGTTCAGCAATGAAGTGGGCGTGCATACAGGCCAAGGAGGTTGAGTGCATTACTTATAGTTTTCTTTGAAACAATTGTACTTGCTGATTCCAGGTCTTTCTGTAGCTCTCCTCGTGGGGTCTTTGACTCTTGGACAACTCTTCTGATAATTATTTTCACTATTGTGTCTGAAATCTTGTCGGGAGCATCTGGTTGTGGCTGGTCTATAATGAAATGATGTTATTTCAACTTCCAGATTATGGCCTCAACAATGCTCACTGGAACCTTCAGTAGTTTAGAAATTCTTCTGTAATATATGCCATCAGTATGTTTCGAAATAATAAGGTAACAAAAGTCTTGAGACAGCTCACTGGTTTTACCCATCATGCAATGTATCTTGAGTGGCACCTTGGTAATGAGACACCTTATTATAGGCCATCAGTTGAGCCAGCTGATATTATTTTTCACTAAGTGGCAGGATTGATTTCTAATTATTTATAGATTTCAGCTGGTGTCATGACTTTCCATGTTTTTTTTCATCTCTCTTTCTTCATGTGTTAAATACTTTTTCCTTGTGAAATATATTTACTTAGAAAATTGGTGACTTGTTCAAAAGTGACAAATTGTGTGTGTTCATGCTTAGTTGAATTAAAATGATACATTTGATACTAATATAATCTCAATATACACAGGAGTACATCAAGTTCCCAAGTATATCGAAATGATGACTAATTTATTCTTAGCCACCCAGAGCATGAATTTAAAGAAATTTTGATCCCATCAAATCATTAAGTACTTGCGTATTACCAGGATTTATGATTAGTGAGGAACTGACTTGTGGAACCCTCACCTATTTCAAAAATATAGTGTTCATAGCCTTGGAGTAATTCTGCATTCCCTTCGCAATTTTTTCTGCTGAAAGAAACTCTCGGCCACCCGCTGTGCAGGTATCCTGAGTGCAGCTTTATTAAGGAGAACAGGACTGGAAGTTCCATACAAACCCAGTCATTGAGATCACTTTTACGTAAGGAAAAACAGTCAAGGTAATACAGTGCTATGTTGACTTCCTTCTCAGGATTTGTGTGAGGTCAGATTGGTAAAATTTTGAAAATGATGTCATACGCCAGACATATAAGTCTCAATGTTATAAGCATAGAGATTATTAAACATTTCTTAAAGGCTTCGTTGCTATTTGGGTTCACTGACCTTGAACTGTGTGTCTGTGGCTGTAATGGGAATAAATATTCATATTATCTAACAACTTCCATACTGCTTATTTTCTTCACTATAGTAAACACCATTAAATGTCTTTATTCTATATGATGTAAATATTTTATTTTACCATTGTGTTTTTATTTTTTACTTCACAATACAATTGTTCTTGATATAATGATGGCAGTGCAGGAAGTCTTTGTTTTCCATAAAACCATCTACATATGTTTATGTAGCATTAACAATGTTTTAAAGCCACCAACAAGAAATAACATCAGCTACTTAGAAAATAAGATTACTGACGGAAACTTTAATACTAAGGATGCAATGTCTCAGCCTGCATAGATCATTATCTAGATGTATTACACGCTGCAGGTCGCTCCATTCTCAAGTTACATATTTGATTATTTGCT